>JBAIZL010000007.1:41186784-41204284 GCA_036971475.1 Prosapia bicincta
TATATTAACAAGGACACCCTCACCAGTTGCTATATTAACAAGGGCCCCCTCACCGGTCGCTATATTGACAAGGACTCTCTTACCGGTCGCTATATTAACAAGGGAACCCTCACCGGTTGCTATATTAACAAGGGCCCCCTCACCGGTCGCTATATTGACAAGGACTACCCTCACCGGTTGCTATATTAACAAGGGCCCCCTCACCGGTCGCTATATTGACAAGGACTACCCTCACCGGTTGCTATTATAACAAGGGCCCCCTCACCGGTCGCTATATTGACAAGGGCTACCTTCACCGGTTGCTATATTAACAAGGGCCCCCTCGCCGGTTGCTATATTGACAAGGACTACCCTCACCGGTTGCTATATTAACAAGGGCCCCCTCACCGGTCGCTATATTGACAAGGACTACCCTCACCGGTTGCTATATTAACAAGGGCCCCCTCACCGGTTGCTATATTGACAAGGACTACCCTCACCGGTTGCTATATTAACAAGGGCCCCCTCACCGGTCGCTATATTGACAAGGGCCCCCTCACCGGTCGCTATATTGACAAGGCCCCCTCACCGGTTGTTATATTGAAAAGGACACCCTCACCGGTTGCTATATTAACAAGGGCCCCCTCACCGGTTGTTATATTGAAAAGGACACCCTCACCGGTTGCTATATTAACAAGGTCCCCCTCACCGGTCGCTATATTGACAAGGACTACCCTCACCGGTTGCTATATTAACAAGGGCCCCCTCACCGGTCGCTATATTGACAAGGACTACCCTCACCGGTTGCTATATTAACAAGGGCCCCCTCACCGGTTGCTATATTGACAAGGACTACCCTCACCGGTTGCTATATTAACAAGGACACCCTCACCAGTTGCTATATTAACAAGGGCCCCCTCACCGGTCGCTATATTGACAAGGACTCTCTTACCGGTCGCTATATTAACAAGGGAACCCTCACCGGTTGCTATATTAACAAGGGCCCCCTCAACGGTCGCTATATTGACAAGGACTACCCTCACCGGTTGCTATATTAACAAGGGCCCCCTCACCGGTCGCTATATTGACAAGGACTACCCTCACCGGTTGCTATATTAACAAGGGCCCCCTCACCGGTCGCTATATTGACAAGGACTACCCTCACCGGTTGCTATATTAACAAGGGCCCCCTCACCGGTCGCTATATTGACAAGGACTACCCTCACCGGTTGCTATATTAACAAGGGCCCCCTCACCGGTTGCTATATTGACAAGGACTACCTTCACCGGTTGCTATATTAACAAGGACACCCTCACCGGTTGCTATATTAACAAGGGCCCCCTCACCGGTCGCTATATTGACAAGGACTACCCTCACCGGTTGCTATATTAACAAGGGCCCCCTCACCGGTTGCTATATTGACAAGGACTACCCTCACCGGTTGCTATATTAACAAGGGCCCCCTCACCGGTCGCTATATTGACAAGGACTACCCTCACCGGTTGCTATATTGACAAGGGCACTTTCACCGGTCGCTATATTGACAAGGGCACTTTCACCGGTCGCTATATTGACAAGGACTCTCTTACCGGTCGCTATATTGACAAGGCCCCCTCACCGGTTGTTATATTGAAAAGGACACCCTCACCGGTTGCTATATTAACAAGGGCCCCCTTACCGGTCGCTATATTGACAAGGACTACCCTCACCGGTTGCTATATTGACAAGGACCCCTCACCGGTAGCTATATTGATAAGGACCCCGTCACCGGTCGCTATATTGACAAGGGCACCCTCACCGGTTGCTACATTGACAAGGACTCTCTTACCGGTCGCTATGTTGACAAGGACCACCCTTACCGGTTGCCATATTGACAAGGACCCCTCACCGGTCGCTATATTGACAAAGACCCTCTCACCGGTTGCTATATTAACAAGGGCCCCCTCACCGGTCGCTATATTGAAAAGGACACCCTCACCGGTTGCTATATTAACAAGGGCCCCCTCACCGGTTGTTATATTGAAAAAGACACCCTCACCGGTTGCTATATTAACAAGGGCCCCCTCACCGGTCGCTATATTGACAAGGACTACACTCACCGGTTGCTATATTGACAAGGGCACTTTCACCGGTCGCTATATTGACAAGGACTCTCTTACCGGTCGCTATATTGACAAGGCCCCTTACCGGTTGTTATATTGACAAGGACTACCCTCACCGGTTGCTATATTGACAAGGGCACTTTCACCGGTCGCTATATTGACAAGGACTCTCTTACCGGTCGCTATATTGACAAGGCCCCCTCACCGGTTGTTATATTGAAAAGGACACCCTCACCGGTTGCTATATTAACAAGGGCCCCCTCACCGGTCGCTATATTGACAAGGACTACTCTCACCGGTTGCTATATTGACAAGGACCCCTCACCGGTAGCTATATTGATAAGGACCCCGTCACCGGTCGCTATATTGACAAGGGCACCCTCGCCGGTTGCTATATTGACAAGGACTCTCTTACCGGTCGCTATGTTGACAAGGACCACCCTCACCGGTTGCCATATTGACAAGGACCCCTCACCGGTCGCTATATTGACAAAGACCCTCTCACCGGTTGCTATATTAACAAGGGCCCCCTCACCGGTCGCTATATTGAAAAGGACACCCTCACCGGTTGCTATATTAACAAGGGCCCCCTCACCGGTTGTTATATTGACAAGGACTACCCTCAACGGTTGCTATATTGACAAGGGCACTTTCACCGGTCGCTATATAGACAAGGACTCTCTTACCGGTCGCTATATTGACAAGGCCCCCTCACCGGTTGTTATATTGACAAGGACTACCCTCACCGGTTGCTATATTGACAAGGGCACTTTCACCGGTCGCTAGTAGATCTACCCATAGAATAGCACAGCCACGCCCTAACTCGGCCGCTACGTAACCTAGGACTATAGGGGTAGTTTTGGATGATGCTCAAGGTCATCCCGGCCCTGACCCCAGACCAAGGGGTGGTTTCGACCACGTTTAGAGGGGTAGGGGGTAGTTTTTCGAAAAAAAAAAAAAAATTCGGCCGCTACGTAACCTAGGACTATAGGGGCGGTTTTGGATGATGCAGGAGGTCATCCCGGCCCTGACCCCAGACCAAGGGGTGGTTTCGACCACGTTTAGAGGGGTAGGGGGTAGTTTTTCGAAAAAATTTAACTCCAAGCCGCTAACCTAGGCTAGCCAAATTGGAACCAACCCAACCAACCCTTAGGTGCAGGGGACATCTCAGCTACGTTCAGGATCATCCCTGGGGTAGCATCGGGGGTGGAATGGGGGTGGGGGGTAGATTTCGAAAAAATTTTGGAAAAATCTGTAGCGGTAGTTTTGCATGATGCTGAAGGTCATCCTGGCCTTGACCGTAGCCTTAGGGGTGGTTTTGTCCACGTTTAGAGGGGTGGGGGGTAGTTTTTCGAAAAAAAATAAATTCCAACCAACTAACCTAAGCTAGCCAAAATGGATCAAACCTAACCTAAGTGTTGGGGGTGACCTCGGCCACGTTCAGGACCATACCCGGGGGATGCTCAGGGGGTGGAGTGTGGGTGGGAGGGGGCTAGTTTTCGAAAAAATTTTGGAAAATCGTGTCCTGACTGATAGGGTGAGTCTAGAGTCTATTACGGGTTGCTGAGGGGTAGTTTTGCCTAAGGGTAGTTTTTAAATAAAATACGAAAATGCCGAAAATCGATCGGCCGGATCAACAGACAGTACGGTATATGTGTAGAGCCCAAAATGGAATGCTTCGGGGGTGGTATCCCCAAGGGGTGGTTTTTAAATAAAATATGAAAATGCCGACAATCGACCGGTTTGATCAAATGATAGTACGGGATATCTCTAGAGTCCAATAAGGAACGCTGCGGGGGCGGTTTCGCCTGTGGGTTATCCTCAGATTGCCAAAAATAATCAGCGGAATAGCTTGGGTGGTGGGGGTAACTTTGGAAAGATTTAATGGTTATCTGATGACGTATCAGCGCCCGAGCGAATCCAGGTAAGTAGTAGGCTCACCCTAACTATAGAGGTCTACCCCAAATGAATCGGGTGATGAGGGGCCCGGGGGTAAACGATTGCCAAACTCAAAATTTGTCTATCCTACTAAATTAATAAACAATACACTCAGCCTTTAAGTAAAGCTACACAAGAGCAGGGTTAGGATGGTTGCTATTTCATCTACCAAGACAAATACCCCCACCAAGTCTTAGGTAAAGCTACCATGGAATTAGACCTTAGGTAAAGCTAACATGGAGCAAAGCCTCGGGTAAAAGCTATCCCGAAGCCTTGCCCTAGGTAAAGTAACCCAGGAACCAGACCTCCGGTAAAGCTACCACGGAGTCGGAGCTTAGGTAAAGCTACCACGGAGTTAGACCTTAGGTAAAGCTAACACGGAGCAAAGCCTTGGGTAAAAGCTATCCCGAAGTCAGCCCATAGGTAAAGTAACCCTGGAACTAGACCTCCGGTAAAGCTACCACAGAGTAGGGACCTAGGTAAAGCTACCATGAAGTTAGACCATAGGTAAAGCAAACACGGAGCAAGGACTCAGGTAAAAGCTATCCCGAAGCCACACCCTAGGTAAAGTAACCCTGGAACGAGAAATCCGGTAAAGCTACCACAGAGTCGGTACCTGGGTAAAGCTACCATGGAGTTAGACCATAGGTAAAGCAAACACGGAGCAAGGACTTAGGTAAAAGCCATCTCGAAGCCAGCCCATAGGTAAAGTAACCCAGGAATCGTACATTAAGTAGGGGTGGTTATCAAATAATATATGAAATTGTCAAAAACCGATCGGTTAGATAAAACTACCAACAATTATACACCGAGTGCAAATAGTCAACAAGTTGAATCGACCAATCACATTGCAGGGGCCCGGTGGGCCTACGCAAACGGTCTCAGTAAGACGTGAAGGCCCATATACCATGCTAAACCAATATATATGATAGCCCACATAATGTGTTAAACAAATAAGCAAGCAAGCCTACATACATACTATGCTAGGCCAACATACTATGTCTGTAAACCACGGGCCAAAACCTTCATGACCTGAGCTATTTTCACCTCTTCTATCAGGTTGATCCTGGCAACCGTATAATATGGGAGGTACTATAGGGTACATCTACCAACGCATAATCAATCAAGCCCGCGTAAAGATTTATGACGTATCCGCGTTCGAGCGACTCAGGTATTAGGCCCACCCCAACTAGAGTGTTCTACCCCTAAATGATATGGCTGATGCGGGGCAAGGGGTTATGATTGCTAAACTCAAAATTTGTCTATGCTACAAAATAATAAACAATGCGACAAAGCCTTATCGTGTGAGGCAATACGCTTGACCGTGTGCCTGACATGTACAGACTTGCAGAGATAACACATTATCTAAAAACCGCAACGGCAATCGGTGACCGCTATAGCAGGCATAAAAACCAGCACGGCTGTGTCGTTGTGAATCTAGGCATGTGTTTATGTTTTGATTACTGTATCAAATTACTGTGTACTGTCGGCATATCAAGGCCTACATATATATATTCAGAAATCAGTGTAAATAATCAAATAGCCTCAATGGACATCTCCTATAGCTGTAAATGTATCTAGATATAAAGGTATATATCGAGAAACACTAATAATGAGGCCTATCACAAAACGTGAATAAATACATGTTATAAAACGATCCTAAAACGATGCCAAACCAACATGCATGCTATCATACATAGATTCATATACTGTGGTAAGCCAATATACGATACCCAGATAATGTGTTAAACAATTATGCATGTAAACCTGCATACATACTATGCTAAGCCGACAAACATGAATCCCTAAATGTGCCTACTATGTCGGTAAACCACCGGCCAAGGCCTATATGATCTAAGCCTGACACACATTTACACCTCGTCTATCGGGTAGAACCTGACAACTGTATAATACGGGAAGTACTATATGGTATAGCTAACAACGCATAACCTATCACGCCCAAGACGGTCAACAAATATTACAATATAATTAAAAAAGTTACGCAACCTATATACGAGTACATACAGTGCTAAGCCAACATCCAGGCATATATACTTTGTTAAAACAGCATTCAATATACTCTAAATAGCCATATATACGTTGTTAAACCAATATGCAGGTTAACCTATACACCCTGTATTAGGCCGATACCCTACACAGGCGTATATACTATGTTAGGCCCACATAATGCGTTAAACAAACATGTAAGTAAGCCAGCATACATATTATGCTAAGCCGACAAGGGTATACAAATTATAACACAATATATCTAGCGCATAGTTTAGCTAAACGGCTATCACACACTATCCTACAAGCTGCCCACAAATTACCACATAATACCTGATCAATAACACATAGTATCCGATGCACAACCAGACGAAGGGTTAACATATAATATCCAGAGGCCTCGCTAATGATTAACACATTGTATCCATAAGGCCTACTATGTCGGTAAACCACAGGCCCAAGCTTATGTGATCAGAGCCTGACACACATTTTCACCCCGTCTATCAGGTAGAACCTCAGGCAGGTGACTGTATAATATGGGAAGTACTATATCGTATAGCTAACAATGCATAACCTATCACGCCAATGACGGTCAGCAAATAATACAATATAATTAAAAAAAAGTCACGCAGCCTATATACATACAATACTAACCAATATAGGCATATATACTATATTAAACCAACATGCAATATACTCTAAATAGCCATATATACGCTGTTAAACAAATATGCGTGTAAACCTACATAAATACTATGGTAAGCCAACATGCATGCATGCTATCATACTGTGTTAAGCCTAAATACATAATAGAATACATAATGTGTTAAATATATATGTGTGTAAGTTTGCATAGATATTATGCTAAGAAGACATGGGCATACAAAGTATAACACATTATATCCAGTGTATAGTTTAACTAATTGATATCACACACTATCCCACAAGGTGCCCACAAACTACCACATAATACCTGATACATAGCACGGTTAACCATTATACATAGTATACGATGCAAATCACGACTAGGGCTAACAATATATCCAAACCATAGCCTGACTAGGGCTAACACATAGTATACGATGAGAAGTATGAATACATAATATCCGTTGCATAGCTCGGCTAAAGTTCGTCATATAGCACCCGAAGTATAGCTTGACAAACACATAGCATCTCATGAGTGGCGTGATATAAGGTAACACATAGTATCCGATACACAACCTAGGATCGAATATGACGTCATCCAGGTGGAGAACAAGATGGCTGTAATGGTCAAAAGGGCTATGGCCTGTGTAGGCTAGATCAAATAACCAACGTTTCAACTAAACTACTGTCATACGCGTAGTTTAACCAACCAACATACGCGAAGTTCAAACGAACAGCACTGACACCAAGTCCAAATAGGCTATGGCGGCTATGCCCAGATCAGCGTTTCAGCTAATCAAAATGAAAAACCTACGCTAATCAACCAACATCTACACCGAGGTCAAATGGGTTATGGTTAGCGAAGGCACTGGCAAAAGCTTTAAGCCTTAGACATAATTATAGCTATCAACGCATACCAAAATAGCTATGCAGAAACCGTCAAGGCCATTACACATATTGTCCAGGTATGTTCTCCATCAAACCGAGACTTTAGACACCATCTCTGTAAAACAGCTACCAAATTATACTCTACCACAATAGGTATGTCAAAACTGTTACCGGCTCATAATCTAAGACAGTGGTTACGTAACGCCCTTTATCAATTTAAGACCTTAAGCGATATCTTCGTAAAGACAGCCACAATAGTTACGTTAGAACTACCGCTGCTCACCCTACCATAATAGCTACGTACAGACGGCTAATATTGTATAACCTATCACAAGACTTATGTAAAAACAGCTATGCATAACCTGTCACACAATAACTGCGTAAAGGCAGCTAACAAGGCCTACCCTTTTAAAATAGCTACGAAAAGATAACATCCAATACATACCCTATCATAATAGCTATGTAAAGACAATAAATGCGTAAAGGCAGCTAACAATGCCTACCCCATTAAAATAGCTACGAAAAGATAACAACCAATACATAACTTATCATAATAGCTATGTAAAGACAGCTAAAGATGCATAACCTACCTCAGTAATGATTGCTATTAAATAATGAACCATTACACTAGCCACGTAAAGACAGCTACCAACATCACAATAGCTACGTAAAAACAGTTATCGATCCGTGACCAAGATAATACTTACGTAAGACCTATATCAGTGCTAAGACAATAGCTCCGTAAGGAAAACCTACCACTTCATGAACTACGACAACAGCAAGGTGTGGACGGCTACCAATACATTACTTATCACAGCTACCAACACATAACTCGTCACACTAGCTAAGTAAATAGCGCGACGATTGAATAGCCTATCACACAGGCTAATTGAGGGTCACTAACTAAACCATCACAATATCTCTGTACATGGCAGATGGCGTGATGATCCTCATCTTTATCGCACACCTAACAGTAGGTTAGGTTAGAAGCACTCTGGCTGGCTTAGGTTAGTGGGTTGAAAATAATTTTTTCTAAAAACTACCCCTCTAGACGTGGTTGAACACCCAACAGTAGGTTAGGTTAGAAGCACTCTGGCTAGCTTAGGTTAGTGGGTTGAAAATAATTTTTTCTAAAAACTACCCCTCTAGACGTGGTTGAACCCTCCCCCAAGGCTACGATCAAGGTCACATCGACCGCCTGCATCATCCAAAACCACCCCTAACTTTCAAAGGCTGGTCGAACCCCATCACGGGCATCACTGACCTGTGGTTGTAGAAGTTAGGGGTGGTTTTGGATGATGCAGGCGGTCGATGTGACCTTGATCGTAGCCTTGGGGGAGGGTTCAACCACGTCTAGAGGGGTAGTTTTTAGAAAAAATTATTTTCAACCCACTAACCTAAGCTAGCCAGAGTGCTTCTAACCTAACCTACTGTTGGGTGTTCAACCACGTCTAGAGGGGTAGTTTTTAGAAAAAATTATTTTCAACCCACTAACCTAAGCCAGCCAGAGTGCTTCTAACCTAACTTACTGTTAGGTGTGCGATAAAGATGAGGATCATCACGCCATCTGCCATGTACAGAGATATTGTGATGGTTTAGTTAGTGACCCTCAATTAGCCTGTGTGATAGGCTATTCAATCGTCGCGCTATTTACTTAGCTAGTGTGACGAGTTATGTGTTGGTAGCTGTGATAAGTAATGTATTGGTAGCCGTCCACACCTTGCTGTTGTCGTAGTTCATGAAGTGGTAGGTTTTCCTTACGGAGCTATTGTCTTAGCACTGATATAGGTCTTACGTAAGTATTATCTTGGTCACGGATCGATAACTGTTTTTACGTAGCTATTGTGATGTTGGTAGCTGTCTTTACGTGGCTAGTGTAATGGTTCATTATTTAATAGCAATCATTACTGAGGTAGGTTATGCATCTTTAGCTGTCTTTACATAGCTATTATGATAAGTTATGTATTGGTTGTTATCTTTTCGTAGCTATTTTAATGGGGTAGGCATTGTTAGCTGCCTTTACGCATTTATTGTCTTTACATAGCTATTATGATAGGGTATGTATTGGATGTTATCTTTTCGTAGCTATTTTAAAAGGGTAGGCCTTGTTAGCTGCCTTTACGCAGTTATTGTGTGACAGGTTATGCATAGCTGTTTTTACATAAGTCTTGTGATAGGTTATACAATATTAGCCGTCTGTACGTAGCTATTATGGTAGGGTGAGCAGCGGTAGTTCTAACGTAACTATTGTGGCTGTCTTTACGAAGATATCGCTTAAGGTCTTAAATTGATAAAGGGCGTTACGTAACCACTGTCTTAGATTATGAGCCGGTAACAGTTTTGACATACCTATTGTGGTAGAGTATAATTTGGTAGCTGTTTTACAGAGATGGTGTCTAAAGTCTCGGTTTGATGGAGAACATACCTGGACAATATGTGTAATGGCCTTGACGGTTTCTGCATAGCTATTTTGGTATGCGTTGATAGCTATAATTATGTCTAAGGCTTAAAGCTTTTGCCAGTGCCTTCGCTAACCATAACCCATTTGACCTCGGTGTAGATGTTGGTTGATTAGCGTAGGTTTTTCATTTTGATTAGCTGAAACGCTGATCTGGGCATAGCCGCCATAGCCTATTTGGACTTGGTGTCAGTGCTGTTCGTTTGAACTTCGCGTATGTTGGTTGGTTAAACTACGCGTATGACAGTAGTTTAGTTGAAACGTTGGTTATTTGATCTAGCCTACACAGGCCATAGCCCTTTTGACCATTACAGCCATCTTGTTCTCCACCTGGATGACGTCATATTCGATCCTAGGTTGTGTATCGGATACTATGTGTTACCTTATATCACGCCACTCATGAGATGCTATGTGTTTGTCAAGCTATACTTCGGGTGCTATATGACGAACTTTAGCCGAGCTATGCAACGGATATTATGTATTCTACTTCTCATCGTATACTATGTGTTAGCCCTAGTCAGGCTATGGTTTGGATATATTGTTAGCCCTAGTCGTGATTTGCATCGTATACTATGTATAATGGTTAACCGGGCTATGTATCAGGTATTATGTGGTAGTTTGTGGGCACCTTGTGGGATAGTGTGTGATATCAATTAGTTAAACTATACACTGGATATAATGTGTTATACTTTGTATGCCCATGTCTTCTTAGCATAATATCTATGCAAACTTACACACATATATATTTAACACATTATGTATTCTATTATGTATTTAGGCTTAACACAGTATGATAGCATGCATGCATGTTGGCTTACCATAGTATTTATGTAGGTTTACACGCATATTTGTTTAACAGCGTATATATGGCTATTTAGAGTATATTGCATGTTGGTTTAATATAGTATATATGCCTATATTGGTTAGTATTGTATGTATATAGGCTGCGTGACTTTTTTTTAATTATATTGTATTATTTGCTGACCGTCATGGGCGTGATAGGTTATGCATTGTTAGCTATACGATATGGTACTTCCCATATTATACAGTCACCTGCCTGAGGTTCTACCTGATAGACGGGGTGAAAATGTGTGTCAGGCTCTGATCACATAAGCTTGGGCCTGTGGTTTACCGACATAGTAGGCCTTATGGATACAATGTGTTAATCATTAGCGAGGCCTCTGGATATTATATGTTAACCCTTCGTCTGGTTGTGCATCGGATACTATGTGTTATTGATCAGGTATTATGTGGTAATTTGTGGGCAGCTTGTAGGATAGTGTGTGATAGCCGTTTAGCTAAACTATGCGCTAGATATATTGTGTTATAATTTGTATACCCTTGTCGGCTTAGCATAATATGTATGCTGGCTTACTTACATGTTTGTTTAACGCATTATGTGGGCCTAACATAGTATATACGCCTGTGTAGGGTATCGGCCTAATACAGGGTGTATAGGTTAACCTGCATATTGGTTTAACAACGTATATATGGCTATTTAGAGTATATTGAATGCTGTTTTAACAAAGTATATATGCCTGGATGTTTGCTTAGCACTGTATGTACTCGTATATAGGTTGCGTAACTTTTTTAATTATATTGTAATATTTGTTGACCGTCTTGGGCGTGATAGGTTATGCGTTGTTAGCTATACCATATAGTACTTCCCGTATTATACAGTTGTCAGGTTCTACCCGATAGACGAGGTGTAAATGTGTGTCAGGCTTAGATCATATAGGCCTTGGCCGGTGGTTTACCGACATAGTAGGCACATTTAGGGATTCATGTTTGTCGGCTTAGCATAGTATGTATGCAGGTTTACATGCATAATTGTTTAACACATTATCTGGGTATCGTATATTGGCTTACCACAGTATATGAATCTATGTATGATAGCATGCATGTTGGTTTGGCATCGTTTTAGGATCGTTTTATAACATGTATTTATTCACGTTTTGTGATAGGCCTCATTATTAGTGTTTCTCGATATATACCTTTATATCTAGATACATTTACAGCTATAGGAGATGTCCATTGAGGCTATTTGATTATTTACACTGATTTCTGAATATATATATGTAGGCCTTGATATGCCGACAGTACACAGTAATTTGATACAGTAATCAAAACATAAACACATGCCTAGATTCACAACGACACAGCCGTGCTGGTTTTTATGCCTGCTATAGCGGTCACCGATTGCCGTTGCGGTTTTTAGATAATGTGTTATCTCTGCAAGTCTGTACATGTCAGGCACACGGTCAAGCGTATTGCCTCACACGATAAGGCTTTGTCGCATTGTTTATTATTTTGTAGCATAGACAAATTTTGAGTTTAGCAATCATAACCCCTTGCCCCGCATCAGCCATATCATTTAGGGGTAGAACACTCTAGTTGGGGTGGGCCTAATACCTGAGTCGCTCGAACGCGGATACGTCATAAATCTTTACGCGGGCTTGATTGATTATGCGTTGGTAGATGTACCCTATAGTACCTCCCATATTATACGGTTGCCAGGATCAACCTGATAGAAGAGGTGAAAATAGCTCAGGTCATGAAGGTTTTGGCCCGTGGTTTACAGACATAGTATGTTGGCCTAGCATAGTATGTATGTAGGCTTGCTTGCTTATTTGTTTAACACATTATGTGGGCTATCATATATATTGGTTTAGCATGGTATATGGGCCTTCACGTCTTACTGAGACCGTTTGCGTAGGCCCACCGGGCCCCTGCAATGTGATTGGTCGATTCAACTTGTTGACTATTTGCACTCGGTGTATAATTGTTGGTAGTTTTATCTAACCGATCGGTTTTTGACAATTTCATATATTATTTGATAACCACCCCTACTTAATGTACGATTCCTGGGTTACTTTACCTATGGGCTGGCTTCGAGATGGCTTTTACCTAAGTCCTTGCTCCGTGTTTGCTTTACCTATGGTCTAACTCCATGGTAGCTTTACCCAGGTACCGACTCTGTGGTAGCTTTACCGGATTTCTCGTTCCAGGGTTACTTTACCTAGGGTGTGGCTTCGGGATAGCTTTTACCTGAGTCCTTGCTCCGTGTTTGCTTTACCTATGGTCTAACTTCATGGTAGCTTTACCTAGGTCCCTACTCTGTGGTAGCTTTACCGGAGGTCTAGTTCCAGGGTTACTTTACCTATGGGCTGACTTCGGGATAGCTTTTACCCAAGGCTTTGCTCCGTGTTAGCTTTACCTAAGGTCTAACTCCGTGGTAGCTTTACCTAAGCTCCGACTCCGTGGTAGCTTTACCGGAGGTCTGGTTCCTGGGTTACTTTACCTAGGGCAAGGCTTCGGGATAGCTTTTACCCGAGGCTTTGCTCCATGTTAGCTTTACCTAAGGTCTAATTCCATGGTAGCTTTACCTAAGACTTGGTGGGGGTATTTGTCTTGGTAGATGAAATAGCAACCATCCTAACCCTGCTCTTGTGTAGCTTTACTTAAAGGCTGAGTGTATTGTTTATTAATTTAGTAGGATAGACAAATTTTGAGTTTGGCAATCGTTTACCCCCGGGCCCCTCATCACCCGATTCATTTGGGGTAGACCACTATAGTTAGGGTGAGCCTACTACTTACCTGGATTCGCTCGGGCGCTGATACGTCATCAGATAACCATTAAATCTTTCCAAAGTTACCCCCACCACCCAAGCTATTCCGCTGATTATTTTTGGCAATCTGAGGATAACCCACAGGCGAAACCGCCCCCGCAGCGTTCCTTATTGGACTCTAGAGATATCCCGTACTATCATTTGATCAAACCGGTCGATTGTCGGCATTTTCATATTTTATTTAAAAACCACCCCTTGGGGATACCACCCCCGAAGCATTCCATTTTGGGCTCTACACATATACCGTACTGTCTGTTGATCCGGCCGATCGATTTTCGGCATTTTCGTATTTTATTTAAAAACTACCCTTAGGCAAAACTACCCCTCAGCAACCCGTAATAGACTCTAGACTCACCCTATCAGTCAGGACACGATTTTCCAAAATTTTTTCGAAAACTAGCCCCCTCCCACCCACACTCCACCCCCTGAGCATCCCCCGGGTATGGTCCTGAACGTGGCCGAGGTCACCCCCAACACTTAGGTTAGGTTTGATCCATTTTGGCTAGCTTAGGTTAGTTGGTTGGAATTTATTTTTTTTCGAAAAACTACCCCCCACCCCTCTAAACGTGGACAAAACCACCCCTAAGGCTACGGTCAAGGCCAGGATGACCTTCAGCATCATGCAAAACTACCGCTACAGATTTTTCCAAAATTTTTTCGAAATCTACCCCCCACCCCCATTCCACCCCCGATGCTACCCCAGGGATGGTCCTGAACGTAGCTGAGATGTCCCCTGCACCTAAGGGTTGGTTGGGTTGGTTCCAATTTGGCTAGCCTAGGTTAGCGGCTTGGAGTTAAATTTTTTCGAAAAACTACCCCCTACCCCTCTAAACGTGGTCGAAACCACCCCTTGGTCTGGGGTCAGGGCCGGGATGACCTCCTGCATCATCCAAAACCGCCCCTATAGTCCTAGGTTACGTAGCGGCCGAATTTTTTTTTTTTTTTCGAAAAACTACCCCCTACCCCTCTAAACGTGGTCGAAACCACCCCTTGGTCTGGGGTCAGGGCCGGGATGACCTTGAGCATCATCCAAAACTACCCCTATAGTCCTAGGTTACGTAGCGGCCGAGTTAGGGCGTGGCTGTGCTATTCTATGGGTAGATCTACTGTCGCTATATTGACAAGGACTCTCTTAGCGGTCGCTATATTGACAAGGCCCCCTCACCGGTTGTTATATTGAAAAGGACACCCTCACCGGTTGCTATATTAACAAGGGCCCCCTCACCGGTCGCTATATTGACAAGGACTACCCTCACCGATTGCTATATTGACAAGGACCTCTCACCGGTAGCTATATTGATAAGGACCCCGTCACCGGTCGCTATATTGACAAGGGCACCCTCACCGGTTGCTATATTGACAAGGACTCTCTTACCGGTCGCTATGTTGACAAGGACCACCCTCACCGGTTGCCATATTGACAAGGACCCCTCACCGGTCGCTATATTGACAAAGACCCTCTCACCGGTTGCTATATTAACAAGGGCCCCCTCACCGGTCGCTATATTGACAAGGACTACCCTCACCGGTTGCTATATTGACAAGGACCCCTCACCGGTAGCTATATTGATAAGGTCCCCGTCACCGGTCGCTATATTGACAAGGGCACCCTCACCGGTTGCTATATTGACAAGGACTCTCTTACCGGTCGCTATGTTGACAAGGACCACCCTCACCGGTTGCCATATTGACAAGGACCCCTCACCGGTCGCTATATTGACAAGGACTACCTTCACCGGTTGCTATATTGACAAGGGCACTTTCACCGGTCGCTATATTGACAAGGACTCTCTTACCGGTCGCTATATTGACAAGGCCCCCTCACCGGTTGTTATATTGAAAAGGACACCCTCACCGGTTGCTATATTAACAAGGGCCCCCTCACCGGTCGCTATATTGACAAGGACTACCCTTACCGGTTGCTATATTGACAAGGACCCCTCACCGGTAGCTATATTGATAAGGACCCCGTCACCGGTCGCTATATTGACAAGGGCACCCTCACCGGTTGCTATATTGACAAGGACTCTCTTACCGGTCGCTATGTTGACAAGGACCACCCTCACCGGTTGCCATATTGACAAGGACCCCTCACCGGTCGCTATATTGACAAAGACCCTCTCACCGGTTGCTATATTGACAAGGGCACCCTCACCGGTTGCTATATTGACAAGGACTCTCTTACCGGTCGCTATATTGACAAGGACTCTCTTACCGGTCGCTATATTGACAAGGACCTCCCTCACCGGTTGCCATATTGACAACGACCCCTCACCGGTCGCTATATTGACAAAGACCCTCTCACCGGTTGCTATATTCACAAGGACCCCTTTATCGGTCGCTTTATTGACAAGATAAAATACACGCAAAATAATTTGAGTTATATTAGTTATTACTAAATTATAACTAATTTCTGGTTAGCCTATCTAATAATTACTTTAAGGTAGAAACTGTTCTGACGTAAAGAAATCAAATTCGATGCTACGACAAGCTTATTACAAGCACATTCAAGTGTTTTATTTTTATAAAAGATAAAAACAGTAAGACTATTAATGCGTTGAAGTTTTTAGGTCCAGACGAAATTCATTAAACCTTTTTATACTAACATTTCGTTTGGAAAACAAGTACCACAAATTTGTTTTAATTGCAATAAACAGAAAAACTATTAAATAAACTTACGTTAAAAATATTATTAATATTATTAGTTAAATTATAAAATGCAATTGCAACAACTCAAAATTTAACAATAATTACAGTGAAATGAGTTGAATCTGTCCTTTTATTTCAGAAACGTTAGGTTCCATACTTGACACTTTTACACTGAAATCATGCTACATATCAAGCCTATATTTATTTTTCATGAAGCACATAGTGTTACCTTTATTGACTTATCGCTGAGTGCTCTGTAGTCTATACCTACTGTCAACCAAAATTCTAGGATGTTTTGACCACTAAAAGTTTTTAATGTGCCACTGCTGGTTAGGTCTACAAGTTGATCTTGTTCCTCTTCTGAAATACTTTGGATCTTTTCTTCTTCAGGGATCCAGAACGGTTTTCTTATTCAACTCTCATTAGGATCTGGCTCAGGAAAGTATTCCCCGAAACTGGTTATTGCTAAACTTTGAAGGTGCTCAATGATGCTGGCCTTTATTTGCTTTGTTAAGTTTTCATCATTAGACGCCAAAAACTCTTTCAAAATGAGGAAATTCGTAAACATACATTTATTGATCCTTGTTGCCCACAACTGTAATTTTATTTTACCATGTTGCTAACATTGTCTTCAACTTTGAACATGTCTGTATTGTTACCTTGTGATACACGCCGCCGTAGGAGGATTAAATGCCAAGATTATTATTATCCAAAATAGAATTTAGAATATCTACCCTTTAAAAGGAATTTTGACAAATAATTCTCTTCGGGCAGTGGACGATGTTCATATTTACAATATATATATATATATATATATATATATATATATATATATATATATATATATACTATAACTTAATTTTTGTTATAATTAAATTTATATTTAAATGTTATTTATTTACCCAAAGAATTAACAATCTTATCAATTTTTAAACATCACTTGCATTTATTCTCTTCAATTAACTCTACACATTATTCCAAATTTATATTAATATTTTGCAGTGACAGGATTGATATCTTAACTAATATTACAATGATAAAAGGTGGACTTCTGAGGTTTGAGATTTCTAATAAAATAACATTAAAAAAAACAGCATTAAAATTTTAGTCTTGCTATCGGGTAGCTAATACGGGAACTTTGCTTTTAAATTAGAAATAGTGAAACTAGAATAATTTTTATAAATGTTGATGAAATTAAAATTTA
>JBAIZL010000007.1:41209284-41211784 GCA_036971475.1 Prosapia bicincta
GTACCTAACTACCGTAAACTACAGATGTACATGTCGTACCTAACTACCGTAAACTACAGATGTATATGTTGTACCTAACTACCGTAAACTACAGATGTACATGTTGTACCTAACTACCGTAAACTACAGATTTACATGTTGTACCTAACTACCGTAAACTACAGATGTACATGTTGTACCTAACTACCGTAAACTACAGATGTACATGTTGTACCTAACTACCGTAAACTACAGATGTACATGTTGTACCTAACTACCGTAAACTACAGATGTACATGTTGTACCTAACTACCGTAAACTACAGATGTACATGTTGTACCTAACTACCGTAAACTACAGATGTACATGTCGTACCTAACTACCGTAAACTACAGATGTACATGTTGTACCTAACTACCGTAAACTACAGATGTACATGTTATACCTAACTACCGTAAACTACAGATGTACATGTTGTACCTAACTACCGTAAACTACAGATGTACATGTTGTACCTAACTACCGTAAACTACAGATGTACATGTTGTACCTAACTACCGTAAACTACAGATGTACATGTTGTACCTAACTACCGTAAACTACAGATGTACATGTTGTACCTAACTACCGTAAACTACAGATGTACATGTTGTACCTAACTACCGTAAACTACAGATGTACATGTTGTACCTAACTACCGTAAACTACAGATGTACATGTTGTACCTAACTACCGTAAACTACAGATGTACATGTTGTACCTAACTACCGTAAACTACAGATGTACATGTTGTACCTAACTACCGTAAACTACAGATGTACATGTTGTACCTAACTACCGTAAACTACAGATGTACATGTTGTACCTAACTACCGTAAACTACAGATGTACATGTTGTACCTAACTACCGTAAACTACAGATGTACATGTTGTACCTAACTACCGTAAACTACAGATGTACATGTTGTACCTAACTACCGTAAACTACAGATGTACATGTTGTACCTAACTACCGTAAACCACAGATGTACATGTTGTACCTAACTACCGTAAACTACAGATGTACATGTTGTACCTAACTACCGTAAACTACAGATGTACATGTTGTACCTAACTACCGTAAACTACAGATGTACATGTTGTACCTAACTACCGTAAACTACAGATGTACATGTTGTACCTAACTACCGTAAACTACAGATGTACATGTTGTACCTAACTACCGTAAACTACAGATGTACATGTTGTACCTAACTACCGTAAACTACAGATGTACATGTTGTACCTAACTACCGTAAACTACAGATGTACATGTTGTACCTAACTACCGTAAACTACAGATGTACATGTTGTACCTAACTACCGTAAACTACAGATGTACATGTCGTACCTAACTACCGTAAACTACAGATGTACATGTTGTACCTAACTACCGTAAACTACAGATGTACATGTTGTACCTAACTACCGTAAACTACAGATGTACATGTTGTACCTAACTACCGTAAATATTTTAAAATTATTTAATGCAAAATATATCACTAAACACTTTTAAATGTTTTAAACTTGCCTATAGTAGCACTTACTTTGTTTGTTGAGGACAGCCGTTTCGGGAGATGTGTCCCTTTGTCAACTTAGACCGTAACTGATCTCAAGGTTTACGTAGGTTAGGGTGGGGGTGGGATATTATGGTGGTGTGGATGTATTTTATGTGTATTAGGAGTTATGATGTCAAAAAGTGCGTGTGAGTTGTAATGTAATTGTGTATTGAGTATGTGTGTAGGTGGTAGTTTGAAGTGTCTGTATATTTCGTATTGTTCGGTTGTGTAGCGTTGGTTATTTTTTGTTGTTTATGAAGAATTTGTAGGTTAGATGTTATGTCTATGTAGTCATGTTTTGTGGAGTCGAGATGATCGGCGAAGTTTGATTGGTAGTTATTGTTTGTTAGTGCTTTTATATGTTCTTGGTAAAGTGTGTAGAATGACCTACCTGTCCGGCCTATGTAAAAACTGGGGCATGAACTGCAAGTTAGTTGTAAACTCCAGTGGTGTTGTAAATGTCGTTGATTTTGTTGTTGGGTTTAAATTGTTTGTTGAGAGTGTTGTGTGTGGAGTAAGCTATTTTGTAGTTGTATTTTCGTAGTGTGTTGGTTAGATTGTGGAAATCATTGGGATTTACGGAATCGTGTTTAATGTACGTTTACCTAGGTGATTATTATTTGATATATGTTAACGCTTTTTTTTCATCCGTATATTAGTTCATCCGTCACGTCTTCGGGCCCGGCCGTGAGGGTTAAACTATTTTGTTTTTTTTTCTCTGAAGTGAAAATAAAACGTTATAAATAAGGCGTGAATTGCAGTTTGTTAATTTATAAAACGTTAAACGTAAAATCAGTAAAAATGTTTCTACAATTTTGTATGACAATAAGTTAAAGATAAACTAAAACAAAAGAATATGTAAAAACATTTTTCAATTAACTCAATATTACTCCAAGTATATAGGAAACTAATCTGTGTTATAT
>JBAIZL010000007.1:41221784-41244284 GCA_036971475.1 Prosapia bicincta
AGTTTATCCTTCCCTTTCTGATGCCAGAATACGAAAAATATTGTAAGCGGCTTCCTGGCCTCTCGAATTAGAGATAGATTATGTGTTTGGAATTTCTTTACACCTTCTGTTTCCCGAATTCCTTTCAAAGGTTAATTTAAAAGGTAAAGTTAGCAAAATTGAGGCGTAGAAAACCAGAGAAATATCTCTGTTATTTTCTGTATCCGTTTGTGTTTTTATTGTAAGCTGTCAAAATGTTCTAATGTAAAAAATGTATTTATTTACATAACCAAAGCTTTCTGTGACTGATTGTTTTATATGATGTTTTGATCATATATTAATAGTATATATAATAATAGTAGATATATATATATATATATATATATATATAATAGTAGATATATTAATAAATATGTTTGATTTCTATATTTATTTCTTGTGTTTAGGGCTGTGACTTACAATTTGGTAATTTTAGAGATGCTAATGAAATATCATGTGAGTATAAAACATCATATTTTGGGAAGTAATATAAAGTTGGATAAGCTACTTTTTACAACTGTTGTTATTTAAAAAAAAGTTGTTTTCACTTCAAAGATGTATACTCTACTATTGACACATACTTACAGGTTAGGTGTAGAAGTAGTACACGTATGTGTATAAGATGTGTATGTTTTTAAGTTGCATATTTTTGTATTATTGCAAACATTTCTTTACAAGAATATTATCAAATAAATTTCTCTAAGGTTTTCGCCGATATTTATTATAATTAATTTTCATTACTGGTAGTTTGTGGAATAAAAGCAACAATAGACTTCTATTGTTAGATTTACGTCAGCGATAACGCTGATCACCTGATAAGGTGTTATACTGTTATTAGCTCACCATTCATCATACGTAAAATGTATAGCATTATGCTTTTATTTCACGTGAAGATGTAAATTTAACAACAGTATAGAATAAAGTGAACTTTAAGCACTAATATTTTAATGCATTTCCTCTCATTTGATTACCAGGTGTTCAAAATACTGACAATATATATTTGCGAAAAGCTTAGAGCAATTTATTAATTATTATGTTTGTATTTAAATGTTTGTAAAATATTGGTGGGCAATAAATGCATAGCCACAACTTTAAATATAACTGTAGTTAATAAGCGTTGAGAAGATAAAATATTATAAAATGTCTTAAAGGTTGAGAAGATAGTTTTATAAAAAACATTTGATCATATATTATTAGCACAATATCAAGAGCACAGTGGTACAATATATTACAATAAAAATATTGAAAAGAACCCCAATACCACAAAAATAATAAAAAATAACAAATAAAACAAGTTACTTAAGATTAAACCCTTATGTACATTTCGATGACCATGTCATCATCATCATAGGGTCTTGTTACAAAACACAATCTAGCACACAAGAAGTTACAAACTAGAATGATACCAATCGTTCTCCGCGGTCGCTATATATAGGCGTGAGGTAAGCTCCGCCCCCTCTCCGCCCTCGACCGACAAATAACGATCGGCCATCAGGAACCCAATAGGTTATGTCAAAAATTACATTATAATAATACATATGTAATAAAAACTACAGCAATAACAATTAATAAACTAAAAGTAATTAGATTAAAACATCGTAATTTGAAGAAAGCTATTTAAGTAAAGTATATAATGGAGAGTAAGGAATAGGTCCTTTATCTGCATTCATTAATTTACAATTTGATTTGACTATAAAAACACTTTCATAACTATTAAGTAACTTTTTTGAGTTTATGCATTTAGCTAAAATAACATTTTTATCTAAATCATGTACCAAAATTTCTTTAAATTTAATAATGAATTTTATAAACAATGTGATGGAACTGCTATGGGTAACAGTTTGTCTCCTTTCATTGCTGAGCTTTTTATGAGCAGATTTGAAGAAAACTTAAAGAATAGTATTACTTATTTTCCTAGGATTTGGTTAAGATATGTTGACGATGTTTTTGCGATCTTTGATAGCAGTAAATGTAATGTTGATGTTTTTGTAAACCAACTTAATAGTATACATAGTTCCATTAAGTTTACTTATGAATTAGAAACTAATAATCGTTTACCATTTTTAGATATTCTTGTATTAAAAATCATGAAAAAATTGAATTTGATATTTACAGGAAACCTACTAACAATAACAGATATATTTTAAATAGTTCCAACCATTGTTATACACATAAAATAGCAGCATTTAACAGTTTGTTTAACAGAGCTATCAATGTACCACTTAGTCCTAGACGATTTTATAAGGAAATTAATTATATCAAAGGAGTGGCTAGATATAACGATTTTGATACCAAAATTATAGATAATATTGTTAGAAAACAAAGATTAAAATATGTTTGAACACAACTACCACTCTTCAAAAAGAAGTTAAAAAATGTAATTTTATTAGTTTACCTTTCGATAATATTTTAACAAAAGGGTTAGACTCTATTTTTAAAAAGGTAAATGTTAAGATAGCCTATAAAACTCAAAATAAACTCAAGCATTTATTATGTAACCCGAAAGATAAAATTCCAATGTTGGAAAAATCAGGTATTTATAAGATAATTTGTAGTACTTGTAACGAGATGTATATAGGTCAAACAAAAAGAAAAATTGTAACCAGATATAAAGAACATCTTGCCCATATTAAATATGAAAGACCTGAAAAATCAAGTGTAGCAGAACATGTCCTTAGTAATCAGCATGATTTAGATAAAAATGTTATTTTAGCTAAATGTATAAACTCAAAAAAGTTACTTAATAGTTATGAAAGTGTTTTTATAGTCAAATCAAATTGTAAATTAATGAATGCAGATAAAGGACCTATTCCTTACTCTCCATTATATACTTTACTTAAATAGCTTTCTTCAAATTACGATGTTTTAATCTAATTACTTTTAGTTTATTAATTGTTATTGCTGTAGTTTTTATTACATATGTATTATTATAATGTAATTTTTGACATAACCTATTGGGTTCCTGATGGCCGATCGTTATTTGTCGGTCGAGGGCGGAGAGGGGGCGGAGCTTACCTCACGCCTATATATAGCGACCGCGGAGAACGATTGGTATCATTCTAGTTTGTAACTTCTTGTGTGCTAGATTGTGTTTTGTAACAAGACCCTCTGATGATGATGACATGGTCATCGAAATGTACATAAGGGTTTAATCTTAAGTAACTTGTTTTATTTGTTATTTTTGATTATTTTTGTGGTATTGGGGTTCTTTTCAATATTTTTATTGTAATATTATTAGCATTTAGCTAAAGCAATATCCAAGGTGAAACAGACAGAAAAACTCTTTTTATTAGTACCCCTTTACTGGTCAGAATTAGTAGGAGCATAGTCTTATAAACATATCTGAAACTCTTCTTCTTTGAAATGATTAATTACTTTTTGTATAATTAAAAATCAGGATGGTAAATATTTTAAGATAAATTAACAACTATTTTAGAAAAAAGGTAAATTTGAAAGTGTTTTCCAGTTTGAAGTATGTTTCTTTCTCAACAATTTTCCTTTAAGCTATTGTGTACGACATAACATCCTTCTTATAGTGTTTAAAAATCCACTTATAATAAAAGAAACGAGCGCTATTTTATTTACATTTGCTATATATAATTTTACGGACAGTCAGTGAAAGATATAAAAGCTTTTTATCTAACTTCAGCTGTCAGGTTTTATCAAATGGAGTTAAGAACTGTCACCTCAGCCAATGACGTCAGTGCTGCACAAGTAAAATGTGCACAGAGTATATTATATAACGTGAACTGTTATTTCTAACTTTAAAACTGTATTTAAAATTTTACTAATGGTAAAGTTAAGACCAGTTCCTTTCTGTAGAATTTTTAAATATTCACTGCAACTATATTTTGCTTTGAATAATTAAATTTGTTGTTGTAATTATTGTTACAATAAATAGTTTACTAAACTACCGCTGAAAAGTTTCTAATAAAGAATAAACTGATAGTGATAAACTGACACAAGAGTACTTCGTCTTTACGTCCTTTCTCCAGTAGCACAATTAGCAGAAAGTTTGTTTGTCTTATTTATTAATGATTCTCCTTTTACCTCTTCTTCTGTGTGCTCTGTGGAAGTCCTCGTTAATGTTAAGAGTTTCCCCAATTAAGCTTCTAAACAAAGCGGAATCGGGGCTTCATTACTTTAGCTTTAAAACATTTACGTATTATACAAGAATTATCTCGGTTGAAATTCAGTTTGCCACTGAATACACTTAGAGGTCATCTTTATTTGCGTCGAGCAAGAACTACATTTATAGTCCACGATATCCACCCCTTTTCGTTTTATTATAAAACGATATCATCACAGGCTTTTCAGACGCGTCATAATCATTTTTGCAAGCAAGGATTGAAGATACAAAGTTGATTATTGTTGATATTTATTTTTGTTGAAAGAAATGTGATTTCTGAAAAATTTGAGATTATCACCTAGCTTACCTTTCTTTGGCTCATCAAAAATAAGAAGGAATTCTCTCTAATTTATTTTTGTAGCTCCTACACACTTAAGATTATCGGAAACCGCTTCAATAGACGTGAACCAGTTATTTTCCGTCACGTTTCTGTTGCCATTATAAATGGGCTGAGTAAACCAAATCAAGTTTCGTGTTGGGGCTCACAAAGAGTTTCTTTCAGAATAGGATAAAGTCGCACCATCAGACTTTTTGCCAACATAGAAGTACGAGATGTAAAGGCAAGATGTACGAGAAATACTCGTTAGTTTTATGCCATATTTAGAAAGACTCTGAACCTACTTTTCGTTCTAAATGGAAGCAGAGTGTCATCAATTAATTGTGGCGTGTTCATTTGACGCATACAGTTTCTGGTTTTTTAATAGATTGTCTAAATATTTTAGAGTTTGGAGCTGTAGGTTCAGAAACATGTCTGTCATTCCTTGTAGAACAGTCATCAAATCTTTTATAGTGATAAATCGGTGGTAATACATAATAGAGCCAGGTATACGACTGCCCGTATAATTGGTGTATACGACCAGGTATACGACTGCCTGTATAATTGGTGTATACGACCAGGAATAAGACTTCCTAGAAATTGGTGACAATTTTTCCTAGTTAGATTTGAAAATATAAAAAAGTAGAAAAAAGTAGCATACTAAAAATGCGAGAAAGTCTTCTATTTTAAGATTATTAAGATAGAAAGCAGAGTCTCCATAATTGTTTCTTACTTGAGCTGGTTGCAAGTTTGTTATTTCAAGATGGAGTCTATCGAGAGTGAGGGTATGATTGTACTCTCATTAAATATATCTGTCCATACAATTATTTCGACCGTTGGTGCTTCAACCAATGTATTTATGCAGTGATATATAATAATATAATGGTTTAAACCAATTTTGACAATACTATGACCTGGAGGTTCTAATGGGTTTGCAGTTTTCCATATTTCACCATATTTTCCGATGTACTCGGTTTGAACATGATATTCACTGTCAAACAGGTTTTCCATCCTCAGACGATTATCTTGTTAGGCTTAGTGAATTTTGTTCACTATCTTCAACATATGAATCTGCATCAGACCCGTTGCTTTCGTATTCCCAATCGGAAAGGCTTTTTGAAAAGTTAGGAACATCGGAATCATCCGTAGAATCACAGGAAACGGTCACCGTCCGGCTTTCTGAAGGATGGAACGGAATCATCCGTAGATTCACAGAAAACGGTCTCCGTCAGGTTTTCTGAAAGATGGAACGGAATCATCCGTAGATTCACTAGAAACGGTCATCGTCCGGTTTTCTGAACGATGGAACGAAATCATCCGTAGATTCACAGAAAACGGTCACAGTCCGGCTTTCTGAAGGATGGAACGGAATCATCCGTAGATTCACAGGAAACGGTCACCGTCCGGCTTTCTGAAGGATGGAACGGAATCACCCGTAGATTCACAGAAAACGGTCACCGTCCGGCTTTTTTAAAGGATGGAACGGAATCATCCGTAGATTCACAGAAAACGGTCTCCGTCAGGTTTTCTGAAAGATGGAACGGAATCATCTGTAGATTCACTAGAAACGGTCACCGTCCGGTTTTCTGAACGATGGAACGGAATCATCCGTAGATTCACAGAAAACGGTCACAGTCCGGCTTTCTGAAGGATGGAACGGAATCATCCGTAGATTCACAGAAAATGGTCACCGTCCGGCTTTCTGAAGGATGGAACGGAATCATCCGTAGATTCACAGAAAACGGTCACCGTCCGGCTTTTTTGAAGGGTGGAACGGAATCATCCGTAGATTCACAGAAACGGTCACCGTCCGGTTTTCTGAAGGATGGAACGGAATCATCCGTAGATTCACAGAAAATGGCCACCGTCCGGCTTTCTGAAGGATGGAACGGAATCATCCGTAGATTCACAGAAAACGGTCAGCGTCCGGCTTTCTGAAGGATGGAACGGAATCATCCGTAGATTCACTGGGAATGGTCACCGTCCGGCTTTCTGAAGGATGGAACGGAATCATCCGTAGATTCACAGAAAACGGTCACCGTCCGGCTTTCTGAAGGATGGAACGGAATCATTCGTAGATTCACAGAAAACGGTCACCGTCCGGCTTTCTGAAGGATGGAACGGAATCATCCGTAGATTCACAGAAAACGGTCACCGTCCGGCTTTCTGAAGGATGGAACGGAATCATCCGTAGATTCACAGAAAACGGTCACCGTCCGGCTTTCTGAAGGATGGAACGGATCATCTCTAGATTTACAGGAAACGGTTACCGTCCGGCTTCCTGAAGGATGGAACGGAATCATCCGTAGATTCACAGAAAACGGTTACCGTCCGGCTTTCTGATCGATGGAACGGAATCATCCGTAGATTCACAGAAAACGGTCTCCGTCCGGCTTTCTAAAGGATGGAACTGATCATCCCTAGATTCACAGAAAACGGTCATCGTCCGGCTTTCTGAAGAATGGAACGGAATCATCCGTAGATTCACAGAAAACGGTCTCCGTCCGGCTTTCTAAAGGATGGAGTATGACAGGTAGGTCCGTAGTCTAACTCATTAAAGTAAATCATCTTACATTTGAGTTGTGCATTTAGAAACTTTCCGCGCAAATTTGTAAGTTCGGCGCGTGTAATATTTTTTCTAAACTGAGAACGAATATACAACTTACTGTAGGTTAATATTAAATGTGAAATTGAGAAGCATTTTGTCCTGGATTTTTGCTCACAAATAAACCTAGAGAATTTATATGAGTAGTAGGGCCTTACTCTAGCCTGCCTTGTCAGAATAGCCAACAAAAACAACTATCCCACTGGCTACCTCACACTTAGATCCAACGTTACGGCCTAGTACGAATATACTCAAGCATATACCTACATCCAATAACACAAAGACAATAATGTGAGTTTCTAAAATAGTAAATATAGTGTGCATGATGTAACCTGTCTTTTAGACCCAGGCTGTGCCAGGTGTGTCTTATCTTTCACAGCTGTTTCCTCAATTAGTCTATACAGCCTAATAAGTCTATTAAGATACTATACATAAGATAATTTGTTGTAAAAAAAAACAAACAATATAGTCGTAACCTACTTCTGTTCAGTAAAAATGAAAGAAATAACAAATGTAACTCAACACATTACATCGGGTTTGGTATTATTCTTTTTATATTTTACGTACTTTTCCAATATTTGCTAGAAATTAAAAAAATATGATTAAGGAAAGAAGGTTAATTAATTAAGATTATGAAGGTAAGGTTAATTTATTTAGTAGGGATGCTAGTAGGTTATTCTTTAAGAAAACCACTGTGAAGGATAAAGCACATCTGGGCCTAACCAGGTCTACCAGACAAGGTACATCATACGGACTATAAATAAACTTTTATATAATTGTTATAATAAATTTATCTTCATTTAGGGTCTTCAGAAACCTTTTTAGAACCGTATGTTTCCGTTACCCCTAGCAATACCAATATCTCGTATGTAATCCGTCAATCAAAATCTGTAGAGAGTTATGATTGATGAAGATTTTCCAAAATGGATAAATAGGAAGGTAAATGACGAAGGTAGAATGACAGGAACCTACTCAATCAAAGTAGAGAGAAAGTATCTTTACTCAATAAACCTTTTAATATATTTGTCACTATAACAAGTAATAAATATTTCAATTAAAATAAGTAGTATCGTAAATATTAAAAACAGATTTTCCTTAATAATTTATATTCTTTTCCAGCGTACCTTGCTCCAGATCCTCCTTCAGGATCGGGATTCCACAGGTATCAGTTCATTATTTACCTGCAGGTGGATTATCCAACAAAAAATGGAGTTCCTTTGCTAACATACCCCGATCATAAACGCAACAGGTTTAACCTGGAGAGGTGGGTAAAAGCCCAGGAAAGATCTACAACGTTTATCGGCCCAATAACTGGAACGCAATTCCTCGCTGAATACGGTTATGATTATTGATGCGAATTATTAATATTTTGATTCTGACACATCTGAAAATCAAGGTTTTTTTTCAAAATGATTACGTAATAAATTTTAATATAGATACAAATTCCAAAATAGTTTGGGAATTTAAATTAATACACACACACACACACACACACACGCACACACACTTTCTCTTTCTCTGTCATTCATAAGCACACACATACACATACACACACTGTCTCTCACATGCTCATTTGCTCACTCTCTCGCACGCGCACACACACACACACACACACACACACACACACACACACACACACACACACACACACACACACACACACACACACACACACACACACACACACACACAAACACACACACACACACAAACACACACACACACACACACACACATACACAACAACAACAACAACAACAACAACAACAACAACAACAACACAAACACACACACACACAGCCACACACACACACACGTAAATGTATATATTAGTGTATGTGTATAATATATGTATAATACATAAAACTGAGATTTGTTGAATGTCCAACCTTAGAAGTACATATAACTAAGGTTAGTTGAATGTTTGTGACAAGTGCATCCAGCAAGGTTATAATTACACGAATCTGGTTACCAAGAGGGGTCTGCTCTTCACTTTACATTTCAATCACACTCGTACATTAGTATTTTCGAACTAGTATTATGTTACATAACTCTTTCGCACATAAACACTTGGAATTAAACAGTGTAAATGAAAAAGACTTTTATATTACGGCTTCTGTTAAAGAGTCATATATTTGAGTACTTGTTCGTAACGTATAATACATTTGGAAAAGATTTTCGTAAACAATTTATATTTAATCACGTAGATTGTATATTTCTGTAAACATATGTATAAATTACAAAATTAAGATAATGAAATCAGTAGTTTTTAGAAAAACAAACCGAATCATCAAATAAGAAATAATTTTTATGTCTGGATCCAGGAATACTATAAAACTGTAATTTGGGTAATGAATAAAGTTGTGTATTGCATATTGTATGCAACAATATATAAACAGAAATAAAATTTAAAAAAATTAACCATTAAATTTTATAAAAGTTATTGTGAAGCCCTACTTAAGACGTTTATGTATAGCCTCAACTAAATCTTACATATTGGTCAATATGTATCTATTTATATAATATGATATATTAAAGTTGTGTTATTTAGAGTATTAAAAATTCCAAAATAGTTTTACAGGTAGTTATATAAATCTTTTATTTGTAAATTTTACTTGAGATGTTTATTTCAATATTCTTAATAGTATAGCTTCTTTAAATTACAATTTTTAAATCCTGTGTATCAAAAAAAATAATTACGTTAAAATGAGTTCGTCCACTTAAACGAAATACAGATTTTGAAATAATTTTCTAAACGAATAATCATTAATTCATGATTGTCAGATGATTATTTAAATTTATCATATTTTTCTTTGAAAAATTTGTAATAATTTATTTTGATTAAATTAGATGATAAACACTTCGATGCTGAAATTAGAGAAGTTATATTAAATTTGTTTTTAAACATTTTTCGTTATTTTCAATAAAAAGAATTGATATAATTCAAATAAAATAATCTAAATATAGACAGCATGAGTTTACAATAGGTTTGAACTGGTATTAAGGAGTAACTATAACATTTCAGCGCTTGAATTTAGTTTTAAAAATTTATTTACTTAAACTGAATGTAAAGTCTTAGGTATTGCGTATTTAATTTTATATATTTTTGCAGTTTGTGTTTAATAGATATGTTTTACAGGTATTGTTTATATAATTTAAAAAAATTACAATCAATTATATCATGTATATACTTTAACAGAAAATTAAATGTCATAGCAGTTTTGCAAAAGAGGACTACTATTTAGTAAGAAATATTAACTTGTTTCTTTATATATATATATATATATATATATATATATATATATATAAATCAAAGTAGAAACATCTACACAAACTTTATTATATATATATATATATATATATATATATATATATATATAATACGTTTTCTAGTTTAATAATTTAAAACAACATAGGTTATTCAAATACAAGAATATTTATTAATTTATATCCAAAGCTTTCCATTGGTAAACAGTACCAACATCATCAGGAATGAAAATTACATTTCTGACATGTAATTTTCATTTCTGATGATGTTGGTACTGTTTACCAACGAAAAGTTTTGGATATAAATTAATAAACATTCTTGTATTTGAATAACTTATGTTGTTTAATATATATATATATATATATATATATATATATATATATATATTAAACAACATAAGTTATTCAAATACAAGAATGTTTATTAATTTATATCCAAAACTTTTTATATATATTACTATACTATTATATATAGTATACTTATTATATATATTACTATTACTATTTATATATATATTAAATATGGTGATATGTTTTCTTGTATATATAGTTAATAAATTTAAAATATTTCAAACACAAGAATACTTTTAATGAATATATTTATTCACTGAATATATATATTCACTTTAAATATATTCATTAAAAGTATTCTTGTGTTTGAAATATTTTAAATTTATTAAATATATATATATATATATATATACACAATTTCAATAATAAATAAATTCCTCTAACTAAAGTAAGTGCAATTTAATTCAATAAAAACAATGTTTCTACTAACCAGCAGTTCAGAATTTATTTTGATTATTTTATATAATTTTGTTAAGAAACTCTGATTAATCGTCACTAAGTTGTGAAGCCTTCAAAGAATTCATGCCCAGGAAACTAATAGTTTAAGTGGTAATTCTCAGCAAGTTAGATTTTGTTTATTCAAGTCCAGCGACAGGTTCTCTAGCAGAATTTGGCAAGCATAGATACAAGTTCAGACTTGGGTTGGATACGGTCGCAGCACCGTCGCAGACACACACACACACACACACACACACACACACACACACACACACACACACACACACACACACACACACACACACACACACACACACACACACACACACACACACACACACACACACACACACACACACACACACACACAAACAAGTAAGTGTAGTGATTGACTTTCACCTAAACGGAACTTGCAAAGTGAGGAGGGAAACAAGATCCATACAAAAGCTAACATTTTTTAACCCACCAACCACCCACCCATCCATCCAACGACTTAACCGTGCATCTGTCGGGCTGTAATTCCCATGATCATTGTAAAAACTAATATTTGGCAGATTAAGTGCATCTAAAGAAATATCAACTCGTTGTCTCTCACAAATTTAAAATGATGCCACAAAGTACAGGATTTTCAGGCGTTGATGATGGTTTTAAAGCTTCGTTTTGATTTCAAGATGAGTAATTGCTCCTGATATTTGCAATGGTAAGGTATTCATAAAAGATAAGAGGCCAAGCCAAGGCAGCGACTAAGAAAACACTGGAGAATTTTGTTAAAATTTAAAACGGATCTATAAATAAAAATTATTTTCGAAGTGTAACGTGTTTAGTCAGAGCATAGTAGAAGGAAGTAATAGATTGAAGTAAATGGGTAGAATGTGACGTCTTTGCTTAGGAATTCTAAAGTGTATGGCTAACAATGTACCCTTCTCTACTCCTCTTAGAGTACGAGTATCTATAGAGATATGCTAGTATGATACTCGCTTACTTTCTCTCTCCCTCTCTTTCTCTCGTTCTGTCTCTCTCTCTCGCTCTCTCTACTGGATTGTCTTGCAGATGTCCCAAATATAGTTGCAATTTACCTCTCTTTTCGTCTTTTCTTAGAAGCTATTTGGAGGTTATTTTTAAATACTTTCAAAAGTAATTTCCTACACTTTTATAAATATTGTATAGTTTAATAAAATGTATAATAACGTATGACATTAAACCAAAGTTGTCTTTATTAATAGTAGGTTACTTGTTTTGTGTAGCCCAAATTAACTGTAAGCTAAATTATTTTATTTTCTAATACGTGACAGTAACTACGTTATACTTTGATTTAAAGTAGAATAGGAATGGGTCTGTGGCAGGGTAGGGATGCGGTGTTGTCAGTTCGAACGCTGTGACTCAACCCGCCATTGCCAGCTCTGCTAATACCGTCAATAGTAAGCTAGTTGGTAAAATCATTCATTAACTTACAGAATTTTTACACCCCCCCCAAATTTTTTTTCTAAACCTTTTTATTAGAACTGCCTTCATTATTGATGAACTGTTTTTTCGTATAATATTAGTAAAGTATCTCTAATAAATACCACTTAATTATTAACCCGAGTTATTTCGGAAATTGAATAAAGTATGTAATAAATAATATATAACCTGCAACAATTAAATAATTGTTAATTACTATCTTATATAATAAAATTGTCTTCATACATATAGGTTAGAACTTTAAAGTGATTTTTGACATTCTAATACGAAGAGTGTTTCACTTTCACACTCGTAAACAAATTTAATTCATTTACACACAAAATCACGCTCTAAATATATGCACTTCCACCATTTAATATCTACATAAATATACATAAAATGTGTAATTTATTATTTAAATGTATATTGGTATTAGGCCTATATAAATAATGGGTAGATATATGTAACTAACGCGTGGATACACGATAACCGTCGATAAAAGCGAATGAACTGACTAATAAAAATAAGAGACGATGATCAAAATGCATGTTCGTCCAAACAAGTATTCTACCATAATAATGTAAACACATATCAGCTAATCACGGCTATAGATAGATTAGGATGTAACATAAGCATTATCTGCGTTTACAATACCGATCGGTATTGCGTTGTGAAACACACGCCAAGAAGAAAATAAGTGGTACAAAAGTTCTTTTTAAAGTCAATTCCTACTTAAATCAACAAAGAAAAATTTTATTTTACTTTCTATTTATTTTATAATTACAATTAATATAAATACGTGTATATATATGTTAGAATAAGAGTATTAAGGGGCAAAATAGAAAGTGAATTTCTTTACAATTTTCTATTTTCCTTTTCATGTATAGTATTGGACTAATTTATTCATTTATTACTATTTATACGTTTTTTTCGTCGCTTGCATTGTGTTGTAGTTTCTTTTCGCTTTCCTTTCTCATTGTCCGTTAGTGGAGCAAGGTTTGATAACCCTGTTTGTTTGTTAATTTTATTCTTTTCGTTCATTAATAATCCTAGAGCATTATTTATAACATTATGTGGTAACCATGGCAACAATTTAAGGTTATAAAATCTAGGTTTTTCATATAGATCTTTAAACGTTCATTTCTATCTATGCTAAGTTGACAAAGCGCTAGACTTTGGTGAACATGAGGTACACAGCTCGAAACCGACCTAAAATCCCAAATTTTTTAAATTCAATTATTGAATAAATATTTGAAAAAACTTTATTAAAATCAATTGTCATCAAATATACGTTTAAAAAACATATATAACTTGATTGGATGAATAAAAACGTATTTTATTAATTACTGAATTTTTTTACAAATCCTCATATATATATATATATATATATATAAGAAGATTGTGAGGTAATAGAAGGAATTTTAAAACATTTCGAGTTAACTGTCTATATAGATCGAGACGGTAAAGTCTTGAAAAAGAGACTGTTGAAGGGAAGCAAACTGAAAATGAACGAGGCAAGCTACAGCACTAGTAAATCACTCTACCACAGCTACAATGAAACTGGACGCCGACGAATGGAAGTTTAACGTCGTATTGGTAACAAGGCTCACCCACGCAGCAAGATGTGGATTTCCCATTCGCCGAGACGACCGTAACCCCCACTCCTTCTGGCTGATTTCCCCTACCTAGAATCCTATTTTGTTTTAAATCAAACTATAACTAACAGCCTATACTTACTAATTAATGTCTAGTTGATAGAGTAAGTTACTGAAACTAATCTACATGTAATTATTAGGCTATTTGAACTAATTTATTAAAGGCTATTTGAGATTAAGCTTCTTTCGATACAATCGCCACGCTTTTTACAAATATATATTCATGTTTATATTTAAAAAGTGAAAATTATGGAAATAAAAATTTCAACAAATATCTGATATGAGGTTCTGCTGCAATGTTACGTCATGTCCAAGATGAATTCTTCTATGATATTATCACATTTAAGATTTCGGTATTAGGCTTCCACATTCCTAAGTTTATTTGAATAAATTATGTCTTTGCTTAGAAATTCCAAGGTATTTACCTTTTACAACTAACCCCTCTCTAATCCTTTATAGACTCATGCGAGTGCGATACTCTCTCTCACTCTCTCGCTCTCTCTCTACTCGATTCTCCACAGATTTCCGCAACCCAAATATGGTTTCAGTTTACCTCTCTTTTCGTACTTACTTAGAAGTTATATGAAGGTTATGTTTAAATATTTTCAAAAGTTGTTTCTTATACTTTTATAAATATCGTTTATTTTAATAAAATGTATAATAACAGATGATTTCAAACCACAATTGTCTTTATTAATAGTAGGTTACTTTTGTATTGTACCCTATACTAACTGTAAGCCAAATTATTTTATTTTCTAATACGTTACAGTAAGTACGTTACCTAATAGCCTATACTGAGTTTTTAATGACCAGTTCATACAGTAAATTACTGAAACTAAACAAAATTCATTATTCAGGCTACTTCAGTTAATTTAATAAATATTATTTGAAGTTAAGTTTCTTTCAGCACAATCGCCACGTTTTCATTCAATACATATTTTTGTGTTAATAATTATTAAAAAAAATTATAATGATTGAAATAAAAATTTCAACCGATATCTGATAAAAGGCTCAGCTGAAATGTTACGTCAGGCTTATCATTTAACCTTTTATGGTATTATCAATTTAATTATTCTGTAGTAAGCTTCCAAATTCATTAGTTTATTTAACAACATTTATTTATAAAACAAATTAATTTTAAATATTTAATAATTCGCATTTATAGTAAACTATAAAAAGTATAAAAACTTGGTGAAAGTCTAAAAAGAGTTTAACTTGAAAATGTTGGTAACGATTTTTTATTTTGTTATTAGAAAGTATAGAGAAACTTTAAAAAGATTTATATTTTCTAAATTAATTACATATTAAAAAATATTATACGACATTAGTATAATAATGTCACTAATGTCGTAATTTATTACGAGTATTTTAAAAATTAGGCCTACTCCTAAAATATTAATTATGTAATTTGAAGAAAATTTTTTTATCAATTATTATTTGACATGGGAATTGAATCTGTTAATCTTCCGTCAGAAGAAAAACTCTTGACAGTCTGCATTTCTGCCGTCAGCGTTAAATAACCAGATCATCGATTTTTCCGCTTAATGTGCAAGTAGCAATACCAACCTACGCGCCACTACTGATAACGGCGGCGACGGTAAAAAAAACTATCGGACGCAAATCGCCAAGTCTCCAGCCTTATGAAGTTAGTGGAACAGCTGTAATCTCATTCAAGGACAGCATGTGTTGGCTTGTTGATATGCAGCCGTTATTACTAACAGATGAGCAGTATTTCTAACACAATGCGCTCTGTGGCGACGAGTTATGTAATTCTGGTCATCATACTAACTTCTTCAAAATTCCTCTCAGGTGAGGAAGAATATGAACCAAATCACCATATTAAAGGTAACGCTAATATTGGAGGGCCATTAAAGATCATTAGTTCGCCGGGTAATTTTGAACTGACCTCGAAAAATTTCAACATTTCGCAAAAAAAACAAGATTGGCAAAATGAGCCTTCAGCAGGATTTATTAACGCTATGCCTGTAAGTCTACAAGTTTATGTTTAGACAATTTTTGTTTGACTATCCATTATTTTATTATGAATATCAGTAAATAAACTTTGATATTTTACTCCTAGAATTAAAAATGACAGTTTAAAAATTTAATTAGCATGAAAATTATCAACGTAGTTTTAAATATCTTAAAATCACTTGAATAAATTTTTTATGAGGACGTTTTACCTTAGGTGACTTACTGTATATTTATTTTATAAAAACTTTACGTAAGTAAGGGCCTATATTTAATTCGATAGTCAACAATGATTACCATTTTTTAAATACTATATGTTTAATATTTTTTTGGTGTATCACTAATGTTAATCTGTTTGTGGAATAACTTTATGTTAATAATTCAACACATTTAGTTTGAATTTTTCAAACATTAATTCGATTTATACCATCGTTTTAGTTAGTTACGATATTATATAGTTTGATAAAAGTTCGATATATATTCTCGAAGAAAATATTTTGTTACTTGACATAATATTGGCATACTTGATAACAGTTTAGTATCATAATTGGAGACCGTCCTTTGAAACTCTGGTTTACTGAAGCCCAATACCTAAATATGTTTTACGTTTACGTATCTGCAGACGCGTATCCAGCGACTTGCTTTGGGGGGGGGGCGATCGATGAATTATATATACATATATATATATATATATATATATATATATATATATATATATATATAATATGTGTGTGTGTGTGTGTGTGCGCGCGCGCGCGCGCGCGTGCGTGTATGTAAAAACATAGAACAGAAAAAGTTCTTTTACGCTTGCATTAGAAATCGGTAACGTGATAAAGATTCGTAGCGAATTAGACTTTTTAATAAACAATTATTCCAGTTTCGATAACACTTATGACTAGAGAATATTATTAATTTCATAATAAGCTATTATTATAAAAATGGTTTATTAATTAATATAAGTAGTTATTCTTCCAACACGAACAATTCCGGAGTCAACTGCGAATATTACGCTTGCAAAATTACGTATTGAAAATCATATGTTCGAGACTAAGCTTCACTAGCGCTATCTGTTGTTAAAACGTTTAGACGTTTACGAGGGTATGCCGAGGGAACGCGTCACATTTTCAAATTAAAAATTAAAATTTTATTTTCTATTTACACTAAAAGACGAATTAACTTAAGCAAAAGTCTAATTTAATAGAAAGTCCTAATTTAATAATATATTGTCGATTTTTAACCCAAAGTGTTCGAGGGTTGGGGGGCGATCGCCCCATCGCCCCCCCTTGGATACTCGCCTGATCTGTGAGAGCCATTAATTCCTAAATCTTAGATATTGGTAAGGTAAGCATAAATATTCGGCAAGGAAACTTAAAAATATGTGACAAATAATGAAAAATCACTCTGTTTGAGATTTGAATAAACATTTAAAATACAATTGTAAATTTAGTTTAGGGCCTATATCTTGAACTTAAGCTACTAGTTGTGTACTTTTAAAATGTAAAAATTATCTACCCTAAAAGTAATAATCCATCGAAACATTTACGTTTTGTTGTATGGGGATGGCCGTTTCAAATGTTGAGTTACGGTTTGAGTTGATAAATTTATACATCTCCTTCATAAAACAAACAATAGCCTCTTTATATTTATATAAAAAATAATTTTAAGCGCAAAACGTACATCACTTAGGTAAATTATAAAACCTATTTATCAGTTTTAATTTAACAAGATCTATATAAATAGAGTTCTAAAAATATTTTAATAATTACTATTGGAAATTGTTTACTATCTAGAGTCAATACAAGATAATCTAAAGTTTTCTCTATTCTGTCAAATAAACGCAAGCAAACTGAAAATACATTGTGGTGAGTGATTTAGAAGATATTCAAAGAGTGAGTGAAAGTTAATTTTTGGCGCACACTCGTGAAATTAAAATTAAAGGTTACATTTGTTAAAAAACGTGCTAAAAAATTACATTAAACTGAAAACACATTGTGTTAAGTAAAAGTATTGGAACAATGTTAAAGTTGAATTTCGCAGCCAACCATTAGTAACGAAGATTTTATTGTTTGTAAAATGTGTAAAAGCATAATACAATCATTTTTTAAGAATAGTTCTCTCAACAATAAGCATTTAGAGCTAATATAACCTTTTCTTTATATTAAACCAATTTCCACTGATCTTAAAATGCTTGATTTCACAATGTGATTCCGTTACATAACTTGAAATAAAATAATTTTTCTGGATTAATTATGTCCAAACTGTCATTGGATTCAGACCTTTAAACCTTAATTAAAATGCAAATTCTGAGACATTTTGCGAGAGTTACAAGCGAAAGTGATCTTGTTCAAGGGTAACGTTCAGTTTTGCTAACAGCTATCGGTAACTCGGTAAAAAGACTGAGGCATGCTCTCTTCAACCTCTCTTGCGATTTTGTGTATAGTAAAGGCTGTATCGGCATACCCATTGGATGCAATAGTGTCGGAGTATTTCAAAGGTAATGCTTGTATCGGAGGGCTTATAGACGTTTTAAGTGTGCCTGCTAATTTGAGACTAAATAAAAACAACTGTAACAGCAGTTTTAGTAAACAGGTCTGGCAGAAAGAGCCCAGGGTAGCACTACGTAAAATAGCCTATGATGTAAGTGCACATATTTAGCTTTCATCTTTAGTAAAATAAAAATAATGAAATAGATTTTTAATTAAAATTATCAACACCGTTTCATTGTTGTATTTTTACAATGGATTATTTTAAATAGATAATGTGTTGAAAGTTTATAGTTATTCATACGTTGGGCTCTTTACACTTGAACCTATAAAACATTAATAAATTTTACATTGTTAAAAAAAATCACTAAACTGCAACAAGTGCAACAAATTCTACATTGGGCAAACAGGTCGCAGCTTCAAATAAACACAAACAGAACACCAACTCAGCATTTTACAATCGCATAAAAAACAGGACACAAATACACAGACATTTACCATAACCTAGAAATCTTACACATCAACAAAAAAGGACAACACCTTAACAAACAAGAACAATATGAATTTTACAAACACACAAAAACACAAAGTACAAACATATTAAACGTACAAACCAAATACAAATTCCACATACATTTGATACTATCGAAAACCTGCCTTTAAAATCGTCACCGCTTAATCCAACATCTCCAAGCAGAAGACACTGATGAAGATCGCCACGGAGCGATTGAAAACGTTCTGTCTGAGTAAGATTTTATAAATTTACAAAATTTAAAGTTCGGATAGTTATAAACTAATATAAAAGTGATTAATAAGTTTTACCGAAAGCAATGGACTACAAAATTCAATATATACTGCATGGGCATAATATACGAAGAATTTCATATATTCTTAATATATTAATATCGGGCTTTAAGAAATAAATAAATTTTTGAGCGACTTGGGAATGAAACATGTGCATGATAGTCTTTTGTTTTATCTAGCCAGCGTTGTAACATCAGCACTGTTTTATTTTATGTTTCAAAAAAGTTGAGAAGTACAGATTTCGTAGAATGTGTTTCTACCTGGGATTTACTTTAAAATAGATTTTATTATTTATTAAAATAAATAATACATTAAATAACCGTGGCCACTTTCAACCAATGGAATCTAAGTAATCTTTAGGACTTGAAATGTTTTGGTTTCATTTTTCGTGTACGTAGTTTCGCTTACATTTATTTAACTCTCACCTTTGTCTTGACCCTTAAAAATTCTGGTAGAAAAATTACAAAATAATGGCTTCAATTTTACATTGTTAAGGAACGTCAATGCCTTAAAATCTTTAATAACATTAAGTGTTAGTTTTAATAAATTACTTATCAGTTATAATTTTTGAAGAAATGCGTTTACCCCAAATATTGAAAAACTTTCAATATTTAAATTCTAAAAAATACAAATCAATACATATAAGTTTTTTAAGTATTTTATTCTTAGATTTGAAATGAACTCTACATAGCCGGATAAATTTTTCTGGTATTTGATAGTAACATTGATTTAACAATTATATAAGACAGTAAAAATTAAATTTTAGTATGAAATAATAAGAATTAATATGAAATAATATTAAATTATTAGAGGATATGAAAAACTATGTAGCTCATTATTAAATCAATTAAAAAACTACTTTTTTAATTATGTGATTAAAATACTGCCAAAAGATGTATACATTAAAACTGTCTAAAAAAATCAATTTTCTCTGATATTTAAAAAAGACCAGAAGGTAAAAATACCAATTGTTTCGAATTTTTAATCATGTTTACACTCGCATAGATTATTGTTAAATAAAAGCGGTTGCCTTGGGAGTCATGTACAACTATTTATTTACACAGGGAACGTTCCAATAACGGCCCAAGTTATCGTCTTCAGGCATACAATCCTTCTGACGTTACCCATTTTAATGGTATATGTATTGTTTTGTAATTATAGAGATTTCATCGTTGTATTTATTTGTGAACTAGTGTTATTATTATTGTTATTTTTAATTGTGTACTTATTATTGTAGGTCCGAAAACAACAATGTACCCGTTTTGATTTTTTTTGTAAATACATAGAGACAGTTAACGTTTATATTAGTTAATATTAGTAATGTTAAAATTGTTATTGAAATCAGTATTTAAAAGTTTAAATAAAATAAATAATGAACAAGAATAAGAAATACTACTACTGACCACTTTTATTAACAAAATATACTCACAATGTCTTGCTTTGTTGTTCCATTGTTATTATTAAACAGTTTAGTTGCATATTTCTTTATAATTTATACCTATATAGTAAATGTATTAATCAGATGCGTTATTATTTTAATTTACAAAATTATTTGAAAACAAATGTTTAGAAAGATTACAAACTTGTAAAGTACAAAAAAGTTTACAATGCCAAGAGCAAAGTGGTACAATATATTACAATGAAAATATTGGAAAGAACCCCAATACCACACAAATAATCAAACATAACAAATAAATCAAGTTAATTAAGATTAATCACTTATGTACATTTCGATGACCATGTCATCGACATCAGAGGGCCTAGCAAACAAAAGTTACAAACTAGAGTGACTTTCTTAACTTCTTAACTAGAGTCACTCTAGTTTATAACTTCTTGTGTGCTAGATTGTATTTTCTAATAAGACCCTCTGATGATGATGACATGGTCATTGAAATGTACATAACGGTTTAATATTAAGTAACTTGTTTTATTTGTTATTTTTTATTATTTTTTTGGTATTAGGGTTCTTTTCAATATTTTCATTACAAAAAAGTGAAAAATAAAAAACTTCCAGGAGTTCGACAACAAAAATCTCATTTATTAACTATAAAAATTACTATCTCATTGATTATAAAACAAGCCTAGGTAGTGTTTCGCTTGTATATTTAATAAAACCCGAGATAATGGTCTTGACTCGTCATTCCAATATGATTTAATTTCTTGATTATGAACTCATATAGCGCATAAGTTATTTTATATATTTTAATCAATCGTTTTAGTCTTACATATATTCAATATAAAGGAGCAAAATTCGTCAATTAAGTTTTGAATTTTTAATAAAATAAAATCATCCGTCTATATTGGTTTTAAAAATAAAAGTCACTTAGTTACAAGATTGTAATAAAAAGATATTTCCTTGAATTTTGCATTTTACTGAATTTTTCATACTTAAGATTCAAAAAAATTCAGTCTTAGAACCCGGATGTTCAGCGTCTGGATGGCACCCCCTTTCATCTTCCAATCCCGTCCTAAAATCCTTCTGGATCCATTATAACACCCCATTCTAACGTAACTCTCAATTCCTCATCGCTTTCAATCCACGTTTACCTTAAACCTTAGTCGTAAGTTCAATTAAATGTAGCTTTTCATGGTGCTAATTTTGTAAGAAACTTTGTCATTTTTGAAGTCTACTTTTAATTTGAAAACGTTTGAAAAGAAATTTACACAGTGACAAAAAATTTAATGATAAACTCAGTCAGCTAGTCCCCCAGTTGATGAAATAAAGTTGTCCGCCGGCAAAGAATTCTAAATTCTACTAACCACTAAAACATCGTTTCAACATACACTTATCTTCACCTCTGTTGGGAATATTTGCATACATTTGAGTAAAATTTTTCTGCCTTTTCTACCAATAAATATTTGTTTTTATTGACGCGTTTCGGAATAACTATTCAAAAGTTTAAAATTGTCAAGTAGTTAAACGTAAAGGTTCAAGAGTAGACGTGAATAAATAAGAAAGCAAAGTCTGCATGTGTTAGGAGCGGGGCTAACAGTAAATAAAGACGAGGTCAAGGTTTGGGTGA
>JBAIZL010000007.1:41249284-41474284 GCA_036971475.1 Prosapia bicincta
AGACAAGAAATTCTGAATCAACTTTACTTTTTTTACTTGCCGTTGTAACGATCAAAAATGTAAACAACTATCAACAAAGCAAAACCATAGAAACGTAATCCAGATACCCTAGCCGCAGAGGTGACGATACAATCGTGTGACCGTACTGACCTTGAAGACAGCGTCCGGTAGTGACTTAGATACCCTAGCCGCAGAGGTGACGATACAATCGTGTGACCGTACTGACCTTGAAGACAGCGCCCGGTAGTGACTTAGATACCCTAGCCGCAGAGGTGACGATACAATCGTGTGACCGTACTGACCTTGAAGACAGCGTCCGGTAGTGACTTAGATACCCTAGCCGCAGAGGTGACGATACAATCGTGTGACCGTACTGACCTTGAAGACAGCGTCCGGTAGTGACTTATTCGTAACTTGGCCGAGCAACACGCATTATATTCCACATCACCATGCTACCGACCTTTATACAACTACTACAGCACAAAGCCTATGCAAGGTAGCGTGCAAACTCAGTTAATACATACGATAATACTGTACTGAGAAAGAAACCGCTATTATTAGCTATGCAGAACATATATTTTGACTTATGTGTAATTGTATTGGTTACTCAAAACCAGGTCGCAGGCATTGACAATCTCGAAGGGTTGCACTTGACCCGCGGTCCGTACTTTGCCCATCACTGCTATAGTGTCTAATTAGGATATATTTGGAAGTAATTTTATGCATTACTATACACCTGTATTAAAATATACCTATAAAGTTTCCAGTTAGGATAGATTTGGTTGTAATTTTATACATTACTGTATCCTGAATTAAAATATACCTATAACATCTGCAGTTAGGATAGATTGGATTTGGTTTACCTATAAAGTGTTCAGTTAGGAGAGATTTGGTTGTAATTTTATACATTACTATATACATGTATTAAAATATACATATAAAGTATCCAATTAGGATATATTTGGTTTTAATTATATACAAAATTATCTAATTAGACGTCTGCTTCCGCAAAGTAACACCTTTTGCCAGGTGACGTCACTTCATCTCTATTCTTGCCTTACATGTGTACATTTGTTTGGTTAAATGTATAAAATTACAATTAAATCTATCCTAACGAGATACTTCATACGCATATTTCAATATAGGTATATAAAATTACCCTTTCATGGCAATAACCAAAATAATAATTATCAATATAACTTCAGGACATGTTTATCAGTGATTTTATACACGTTAAAGAAAGTCATTCAATCGGCATATTGACCCACTTAATAATTGATGTAAATGTTATAGGTATGGCTAAAGAAATTAATCTGCTACTTAACTTTTTCAGGGAAGAGATTTGAAAAGGTGCAACGTAAAGAACGGCGATGTATTATCACGTAAGTAGTAAAAACTAAAAATTAGATAATAAATAAATAAACTTTAATTATTTGCATGAGCAGTAAATAGGTGTTGTAAATATAACCCTTTAAAAATAACCTAAAAACTTTGATCAGCTAATAATCTCAGTAATGTAATAGACTTTTAGATTAAATTAGAAAAACTAATACATTCATAAGAAAATGTTATTTACACTGGGGTGTTGAACAATTTTAATAAATGTTATCCGATTTACGAAATAAATAGATTATTATTACTTTTTCTAATCTTCCTTAGAGTAAAATTTGATTATAATTACTCGTACTTGAATAAAAAATGTTACAAAGACCCGTCTTTATGAATAATCTTGAAATAATAATTGTAAATAAAGCAGAAAACATTGGGAAAGTATCCAAATAACTGTTATTTGTGCTATTTAGGAAAATAAGCTTGAAAAATGTATCTCCTAAGGGTATCAATACGTATATCAACTCCCCTCTAAACGGGATAGCTGTTATACTCCAGAGGCGGGTCGCAAAAAAATCAATATATTTACTCCTAAACGTACATTAAACAATTATATGATAAAACAAATAATATAGTAAAAAGTAAAATAACAATAATAAAGTAATATAAACAATCAAATTTTAAAGTAAATTCCTACTTAAGTAAAACAAAGTTTTACTTTAATTACTTTTTATTCAATAATTACAATTAATATAAATAAAGTAACATAACTTATGGGTTTAACTGCTGCTCTGCCACATAACCCATGACACTAAACACTCTGTTTTAAGAAATCATGTGTCATCACTTATTTTAAGCCAATTGTGACGAAATAACTACCCTGCCCCTTTTGTGAAACGTTTTCCTCCCATATAAAAGTAAAATTAATTCATTAAATTTAATTAATGAATTATCATTTGAATAAACATTTTTCACATCAAATATCATCCACTGTATTTTTAAAGAAATTAATTGAACTTGAGTGCAAGAATAAAAAGTATATATATATATATATATATACATAAAGAATGTGAGGTATGTGAATAAATTAAAGAAAATAGTGACATAAGCAAATTATGTATAAACTTGTAATTGTTGTTATACAGGAAATTAATTGTGAGTCATAAAATAGATTAAATAGTTATTATTATGAATAATTATGAATAACATTATTCATTAAACTTAAACAATACAATGTTTGAAACAAAAATGTCCAAAAAATTAATTGTAAAAACCAGGCCCAACAAAAATTGAAGTCCTGATAGTAAATATTTGTTTTCCACCATATTGAAAGGAGGCAGAACTATTTAAAAATTTAAAAACTTTATAAATTATACACAAAAATTAAGTCCTCGGTTTTTTATGAGTTTGAGTGATGGTTGGACCCTTAAAAATGTCGCAATTGTTTATAGGTTGGTTCTTTGTTTAAATGTAATGTTTTCTTTACTTTCCTAATTCATATATATATATATATATATATATATATATATATATATATATATATATATATATATTTATTTATTTATTTATATATATATATATATATATATATATATATATATATATGTATGTAGGTTATAATATTATATTATAGTTACAGTTACAAAAATTGATATGCAAATTTAAAACCGTATACAATCAACTATATTTCCTGGTAATATTTCGATTACTCATTTTACTATGAACCCGGTCCCGCTTGGACAAGTGTGTTACTCTATCACATACATATATAAAGTAGTTTATATTTAGTAAATGTGAACTTTCTAGCATATGAATTTCCTATTTTTCAGCATACCTTGCCCCAAATCCAGAAAATGGCACAGGGTTTCACGTGTACGAATTTCTCCTTTACATTCATGTAAAATTCCCTAAAAGACAGAAAATTAAAGGAATTCCAATTCCCGAAAGTGGTCGCAAACATTTTGACATGCAGGCCTGGCAGGATCAGTATTACAAAACTACAGTGTTTATTGGGCCATTATCTGGGACTCAGTTTATAGCAGAGTATGGTGAATGATGTATACAGTACAGAAATGAAATTGTTGCACTATATATTTATACGGCTGGTATTTCATATGAATTATAAATGTTTTTTTACAATAGTTGATAATAAATTTGTAATTAAGTCGATAACTTGAGATTAAATTAAAATTGAAATTAAAAGATTTATTCACTATACGATGAACATAGGTTTAATTTACCAATATAAAAAAAAAATACCTGTAACTATACACTTACTATTTTTAATTAAATTATAATAAGCAAAATGAAAAATTATGCATTTCTGAATAAATAGAGATGCATGATGTTTAATGTATGATATATTTTGCTAGAATTTATTATTATACTTGTAATAAGGAACTAACTAAAATATAACTCAAATTTAACCCTCTGCAATTCCTTTAAATATTATATTCATTATGCAATTCAATGACATCTCAAAGCAATTGATTATCAACTTATTTGACTTTTTGAAATTTACTAATTTATTTATTAATTTGTTATTTCAAATTTAATTTTCAGTTAATATAAAATAAAATATAAATAATACTGGAGGACCTTGTTTTTAGGATAGGGTTAAAGATTGGATTAGCTTCACTGCTATATATATTTTTATATTTAAAATATAAAATGATTTATTCTAGAGTTTTGTTTCAACACTTTGTGTTATGACATTTTCTTAATTCTTTCAAATACAAATATTTTAAATTTGGTTCTGTCACCACTTTGTACTGGCTTGAGTAAACCCAAATGCATGATTACATAGTTTATACAAATAACCTAACTTCAATTGCCCTAGAAACTTTTATTTTATCATATTCTGTCACTTAAAACGAGTAAGTAAGGTTTACCATCCATATCTATTCTGGATTTATCCTCTAGCATATATATTGCATACAAATGGTAAGTGTACATTAATTTATGATAATTACTATTATTAATGGTAAATATTATTATTTATAGGTAAAGATTGTATAAATAATGTAAAAATTTAATGTCAAGAGAACAGTACAAAAGTATAGTAATTAAAAAAGGCAAATTTGTTTTGTAATATACATAACAATCAAAAACCATGAAGTTATATTTGAAAACACCACATGATTCCTAATAAATAGATTTAAGAATGAAAAATAAATCTTAAAAATTACAACTTTTACTTTAGAAATGAAGAGAGATTGGAGAGTAAAACTTGTAATATACTGTTTTTGAAAGTTTTCCCACTATAATACTCGTTTTAGAAGGGCAAGTTAAACAAAACACAAGCAATATTCATTTAAAAACAAAGACAATTCTGCAAATAATCAATGAGGCACTTTTAAAATTCTAGAGATGAGTGATTTCAAGAAAGTTTGAAACAATTGTCATTTTTCTATTTATTACAATTAATATTATATCTTTAATATGCTTTTACGATTGTAAGCATAAAAAAATTGTAGGGGAAAAAGAACTAATAGGTATAATTTCTGTGTAATATTTTAGAATTTTACAGGCGAGCTCAACGACAGACGATCTAAGGGAGATCAGTTTGAGCTTCTGTTATAAAAGACTCAAGTCAGAAAGTTAAAAGAACTTTTTACTATCGTAACAAGTAATCGAAGGTATGTTTATTGTTATTTATTTGCTTTCATTGTTATTTCGATATAACAATTATTTAAAGGGAGAAAATGTGAGAAAATTAAAGAAATAAAATGCGCAGAAGTGAAATATGATAGACCTAGATAATCATATAGCTATAAGTACGTACATAATTACAGCTTAGTATTTTTAGATAAAATCACTATTCACAGATGAGAATAATAAAGTCCACTGCACGAAATCGGGCGGGTGGCTAGAAATACAGCGTTGCAACATGGGCGAGAGACGAGTCACGGAGAGGCGATAGACTGACTCTCGAACTAGGGAACAATGTTCGCTCAGTGTTGCCAATTAGTGCTCAGGGGTAAGTGACTTTCGACCATACCTAGCGAAGACAGTTCCATACGTGCAGTAACGCTAAACAAACCACCCGATTTATATTCACCCTCCCGCAGTGGACTATATAGTCTGTATGGTCACACGAGTTTTTAGTAAGGACACCCCGTTTTTGTTTGTCATCTATGCTGTCTTATCTTGTGCTACAAGTATATAATGTAATTTATTCAACAAAAATATATCGTAATTGCTATCGTTCTTCTTATATCATTATGTACTTTTTAAATATTCGACAAAAATTTGAAAACTATAAATAGATAAAAAAATTTACTCGTTTGGGTTGCTAGTATGTGAATCAATGAGAAAATTACAAGCGATAAGGCACGTTTGAGCAGCCCGGGTCTATAAGACAGGTTACATCATACAGATTATAATAAAGTAAATTACGATTAAGCAAATAAATGCTGTTAAAAATTCAACAAAATATCTGTCTATAGTTTTTGTCCAAAATCCTGATGAATAAATCATATTAATTTAACCATTTACACTGTTTAAATTGTCATGTACGACCATTTGGTCAAGAAATAGTTTACAGGGGGGAACATAAACTAAATAGTTCGGAAAATATTTGTGGGTAAAAGAATGTAAAACTGTAACGAAGAACACAAGAGCATACATTGTTAAATAAAACTTAACTAGTAAAACTAAGTTATAAACTAGAAAAATTAGATCTAAATCAAATATTTACTTGTTTACTGGCCATACTTCAGTAACCATTTCGTCATTATAAGTTACGGTATAAGCCTATTACTGATGATGGAAACATGGTCGTCGAAACTAGTCTAGGTTGTAAACTTTTAAATAGTTTGAGTTATATATTTTTATTATTTAATTTTGCTCAACATTACATGGTATATTAAACATTACGGCTGGTTAACATGCAATCTCAAGACAACAGCTTTAAAGTACTGTTGTGTTTTACCGGTAGCGTATTTAGTTTAAACTCTGGTGTCATTCAAAGACACTGTCTTGAAAATGGCGGTTTTAAATGGTTTAAGATATCAGGTGCATTAAAAATTCAAAAGTTGACATTCTGAAAATATTCATGTTATAAATAAATCTCTTCTAACCATAATACTCTATGTAACCGTAAAATAATTGTTAAACAAATATTTTACATTTAAAGTTACCAAAAATATGTCCATTTATGGTAGATCAGAAACATTACCCAATAATATTTTTTACTGCAATGAAATGTCACTGTAATTTTTAAAAAAATGTAGTTATATAGTCTAAATATAAATTGTGGTAAATCCGATTAAAATAAAATAATATTTCTTTCAAAGTATCTAGAGAATGAGATCCGTGGCAATAATGACGTCATATTCACGAGTGTTTACTGGTTTTAGAATACATAATAACGCATCTGAAGAATATAATATCGCGAATGCTTATAGTATTATGTGGCTTCCATGAGGGTTCATATAGCAAGTGTTATGTTGCCCAGAATCCCTACCATGCTCTAATAATGCTCCTCAGTCCGGCCCTACTTGGTCAAGTTAGCTCTCGTCGTCTTTAGAGGTGTCATACTCGCTATAGTAGTCTTCATATGCCATTTTCCACTTCATCATTTGAATCTAAATTTGGGAAACTAGAAGTTTCAATAATTATCATGGATTATTTATAAATCACAAATAAAAGCAGAATAAATCCAATGAAAACCACTGTAGGTTCTGATACTGTTATTTTAGTCAAAAATATAAACCATTGTACAAGAAATTAGGTTATACACTTCTAAACACGCAGTGAGAAAATGATGTTTCAGGCTTGTGGGTCCTGGGTATTGATCGCTGTAAAAGGTAGCTGGATAACTTAGGCCGCATTAGAAGCTATTACAGATGGCAGGCTCTGCAGAGAGTATGTTAAAAAAGATTTTATAGTTTTAAAACACGTAAAATAACATTGACTATAAATTTAATTAAACTATTAGTAGTTGTAACTTGGCAGGAACTACATTTGTCAGTATTCTTCTTCCAATTACGAATTTTGAATTGAGGCTATTGGAGGGACTTTCAGTATTAAAATGCTAGACTATAGAAGAATAGAAAACATTAAAATTAAATTGTTTCCAAATTTATAATCGTAAGGTAAGCTCAACATAAGTATATTATTATATTACACGATGTGATTTGGTTTTGACAACAATGTTTTATAGATAAATTTTTGAAAATCTTCTCTAATCTCATTTAATTGCTTCTTTAACCCATTCGAACGTGTGACCTAGCAGTTGGATCAAGCCATTTAAAGTAAAACTCTTTTTCATGGATTGTGACGCCGAAAAATTAGTCGCTGCCGTCGCCCTGTCATCTACAATTTCAAATTGAAAGAATAGAAAAACAGAAATTTAGTTGCAAAAGGAAATTTATTTCCAGTTGCTGATTGCAAAACAAAATTCGTAATTCCTATAATAGGGCTTTGTGCGAGAACGAATGCCAGCCATCTGGGAGTAAAGGAACTAAAAGAAAGAAGTGGTACATGATGGATGGTTTAAAAATAAAAAAGCTTTGCCACAAAGGAGGAACGATCTAGTCGTCAGATGACATTTTGAGTCAAACTGGAAATGCATTGCTAGGGTAGGAAAGTAAACAGTACGGTCGTTTTTGAGAAAACTCTTTAAAGAGCACTTCCAAGAATTTCATAATTCCATCGAAAATGTTTTGTTGTGTTTGTGCAAGTGTGCAGAGAGACTGAAGGCAAGTAATCATGACTGGTTTGGTTGCAACCATTTTGCCCCGCTTGCAAACATTTTGTTTGCTGCAGTGTGCGGCCGGCCTGGTCATAAATCTGGGAACAACAGTTTGCTGCTTACGTAAAAAAAAACAACTGTTAAGTCAATATCTAAAACGCTAGAAAATTATACTTTTAGAGAAAAAACGTTATTTGGTAATATTTAAAACCAAAGTGCTACTATTTTGTAAGAACAAATCCTGTGTTAGGCTCCTCCGAAATCTCCGACCAACAGTTTTCGTGTTAATTAGCGAATTTAAGTGTAGCTAATAATAAGACACACAGGGTTTATTGTTTTTAAAAATATGTTTAAAATTGTGCCTCAATTTTTTTTAAAAGTATATTTCAGAGTAATTGATAACTATATTTTAAAAAAGTTTTTCTGTTTTCTATTAAAGGTATACAAAAATACAAGTAAACATGTTGTATATGCTTATTACATAAAATAACGATGTAAGTTAGTTTTAATTTTCCAAAGTTGTTAATGTACAACATATTAATTGCAACATTTTAAACTTTTGCTCAATACACATTGTGAGTAATATTGCAGAGAGTGTAGAGTATTGGTTATCTTGTTCAAGGCCAGCTAAATTAACAGTTTTGAATTCTATTCGTTTGCCAGTGTTTGTATCACTATGTGCAATTGTGCAGCGTCGTGCATTGTGGTGTTAACATTATTAATAAATACGTCACTCTACCATTCAGTCACAGCAGTTACACGCTACAACCGAGGCAATGCGTGTATTGGCGGATTTATACAAATTGTTACTAGGCCAGGTAAATTGAAGCTAGACCAAAAAAACTGCAACAGTACGTTTAAAATAAAAGATTGGCAGGAAAAACCTCGCGCTAGATATCTGTTCGCTCACGATGTAAGTTCAAGATTTAATTGATATCTTTATATTGAATAACAATTTAATAAATTTGGTTTATATTGCTAAGGAAATATAAAGTTTTACTCTTTTACTTTAATAAGTCCCTTTTAAGTAGCAAATGTGTTTCCACTAGAAAATCTGTACTATTGTTGTGCTAATAGAAATAATGATTTATGTTTAAAATTAACCATAGACTTTTACTATGGTTCTAGAAGGTCTAAAAGCAATCATAGACCTTTAATTTCACGTAGAAGTAAAATGATGAAATTTATATAGTTATTAATTATTTATTTTCCTTAAAATCTTGACAGTTTAATAGGTTACATTTTAGGTGTATTGTGATGTTGGCCTACGATTGTGTTTGTAATCGATGGAAATATCAGCATTAAATAACTGAAAGACTTCTTCTTTTATCTTCGCTCATATTTTTTGTTACCCTTTGAATAGTTCTTTATTCGGGTCTATACGTTTTAAATCAGTTAAATTATTGTTCGTGTATTTACGATATTTGTTCCTGTATTGTTCGTATATTATAAAGGATGGAAAAAAAATTGTGAGACCTACTGGTAAAACACCGTTTACACTCACAAAGTAAAAATTAGCACTTTTGTATTTTTTATGCTTTGTTTATATCGTTCACATTAGTTTTGAAAAAACAAATCAGCTGGAACAAATGTTTACTATTTTAATACTCTTTACAATAAATTGATTATGTTTATGGGTATTTATTTTTTATTACTGATTTGGATAAGAAAATAACCCAGAACTCAGGGCAAACTCGAAAGAAAAACAACAATTAATTAACATGACTGAGTGATAATATTTGGAATTTTATCAGCTGTTCTTGCTTATCTGAAGATAGTTGCTTATCTGGGGGTAATAGGTCTACTTTTAATATTTATAAAAGTATATATATATATATATATATATATATATATATATAAAATATTTAGTTTATTAAAATAATTTAGTAGCCTTGGATTGAGTGCCAATTAACTGTAATGGTTGTATTATACGAATTGCAAATAGTTGTGTTAGACCTTTTGGGCTAAATCTAAGGTCACTTGAAGTTATCTTAATTATGTGTATTTCTCATAATTAATGTGTGTTTAATTTTGACACATTACTGCTATACATATTTGTAACATCATATGACATGTAATATTGGATCTAATGTTTTTATTACAAGTTTAATTCAAGAATAATTGACATCTAATAAAAATATATAAATATTTCGGTACCAATGAACACACCCCTCTCAAGAATAATAACTGAAAATTTCGTACAAAATTTAAAGATCTAGAAAATCATAGAAAATGAACAAAATCACGATTATATGAACATCTCGGTACCCTACGATAATGATGGTATCCTATCTCAAACCAGCAAATGTAATATTCTGAAAAGAGTCAACAATCTATATTCTAATATAAATATCGACATCTTGTTGCTGTTCATGACGAGCTGGTTGTAAATTACAAATTACACTTTTTCTATTACATGCGACCAGACATTTGTTAACTAAAAGTTGTTAATTGTTAACTTACACTTGGAGTAAAAGTTTTCGTCTTACGACTGGAGGCTGAAGAAGTCGTAAGACGAAAACGTTTCCTCCAAGTGTAAGTGAACAATTAACAACTTTTAGTTAACAAATGTCTGGTCGCAAGTAATAGCAAAAGTGTAATTTCTAATATAAAATGTAGGCCTGCAATGGAAACGGAAAGAAGAAAACGAAACTTTTTAAAATTTACTAAATAAACATACTATGTTAACGTAATAATAAAGAACTAAGAATAATAATAGAGTACAGAATAAGAGTAAAGAATAGAACGTCAGAACTAACTAACCTGAAGAGAATAAACATTGCTTCAAACAATGCCTCTTTAACAGCCTACATGTATAGGAATGGTGTAACAACTACACCAAGACCTGCTATATATATAAATATATATATTATAAAATAAACGTATGAGGTATATAGTATAAATTTAGTTTGTATCAAAATAATAATAATTTGTAGAAATATTAAGAAAGCAGTAACCAAGAATATTTACTAAAGTACTGACAGAGAGGGCATAGCCATTGTTCTATTTCGGGGGTAGTCATAAACCTGTGCTGTGGGATCCTATTGACAAAAGTAGGGTTCAAATATTTTATGATTAAGTATTCCAAGTGAAAAAAATAACCTGGAAAAGTAACACTGTACCGTGTATGAAAATATTTGTAAAAGGCATGAGAACCCCCGAAATAACTGGTATAGCCTACTCAAGAGGGGATATTATTCTGGTTCTAAAAAACTAAAATCATCACGCAGAGAGACTAAGTTTTTGTGAAGCTTCAGAAGAGTGCATACGTATTGGGGGGGGGGGGCAAAGTTGTAAGCAATGTTGTAAAAAGGGTAAATGTTTTGAGAAGAGTTAGGGAATTGTTAGTTATTTATGTGTATAAATTTAGAATTGTGACGTGAATGAATGAGGAAGTTAGGATATTTAGAAGTTAGTGAAGTAAGTTATTTATGAGTAAAAGTGCTGAGAAGTAGTCAACGCAACGGCGATTCCAGGAACTGAACAATAAGTACAATCTTTCTTACATTTAGCCAACAGAAATTTATAAATTAGCAAATTCAGAATCAATTAAAATGAATTGTATTTATAAAAATTAATCTAGTTTTTTTTACCACTTTCTAATTTATAGAAGATCCCGAAATAACGACCCGAGAGGAAGATCATTTTAACACTGCAGTTAATAAAGTTACTTGTATTTAAAATCCAAAGCCTCAAGAGTCCACTTTTTTCAGTAATTGTAGTATTAGTTAAGAAATCAATCTTTGTCACTGCATAGTATTAATTTAATTTGGTATACTTGTAATAATTAGATGTCAGATGAATAAATGTAGGTGACGTTAAATTTATATGATTGTAATTATTTAGAAAGCTGAACGTGTGACTATAGAAAGGTAAAGTAATTATACAATATAACCTAAAGATAAGCAAGTTAGGTTATGTAAAAAATAAATAAAACAATTAAAAAATAAATAAATAAATATATATATAATGTGTGTGTGCGCATAACTTTCATAAAATAGAATATTTCAAAAACTATTGACTCGTTGCTTTTCATTAATTTTACATTACTGACATTATCAAGGGACTCTTCACTAAACTACTGAACAGTAGTCGAGACCAAGCTTTGTTTTTACTAGTAACAGGATCTTGATAATATGAATACAATAAACTCATGAACATTTTTAAGCCATTATTTTTATAAATGTCTTTGTTTATGATATATTATATAAATGTAAATTTTATATATATATATATATATTTCGGCCTATATATGTTTATATTATATATATATATATATATATATATATATATATATATATATATATTTATAAATATAAAATACGTTTTCGTGTTTAATAATTTAAAACAACATAGGTTATTCAAATACAAGAATATTTATTAATTTATACCCAGGATATAAATTAATAAATATTCTTGTATTTGAATAACCTATGTTGTTTTATATATATATATATATATATATATATATATATATATGAATACACACATACAACTATATATACACATGCATATATGTATGTGTGTTGAAACGGGTATACTTACGTTTCATAGCAACTTTAGGTAAATTTGTTTAATACATTTGGAATAGGATATAGGGATAATATTTAAATAAGTAACGAGAGTTAATAGTACAATAAAAAAATTTTAAAAAAGTAAGGGTGTTTATTCCGGGAGTTAGGGTAAAACAAAGCTATGAAATGTCTGGAAAATATATAGAACCATGTTATAAGCTTCTAAATAAATATGATTTAAAACAGTTTTAAAATTGTAAATTGAACGTTACAGTGAATGTAATATATAACCTACGTATCAAGACGGATTTTATCCCTAGATACAGGGAGAGTATTGTTCCAGATACTGCGTGTATCACAGAGATGGGGGGGGGGTGGAAGATGTGTTAATAAACTGTATGCTTCGATGGAAGCGAAACAATTTTTCTGCAAGACTTTGTATACAGTAGATTTTCGTATTAGCTTTTTCGGCCAGAACAACATGCCAGGCTAAATACAATATCTAGCCCTTGGCATTGGAGATCCTGAACGATTTCGTAGAAGACAGCCAAGAACCACTGACCGAATTACCGTGTTGTTATAAAACATTTTCTCGATCTAAAAAGTAATTTAATATAGTAATGTTATATATAGCCAGCAAGCACGCGCAAGAATGCAGCAATTCACATCTTTCCACCTATACTGTAGACGAAACAAGATTTGGAGGACGGAGTCGATCCAGCACCTCATAGAGAAGGGTCCAGTCCGGTATCATCTAGTATGGAGGATTAGGGAAAGTTAGAAGACCAGGCTAGAATTCTTTTAAAAATAATATTCATAAGCTTTAGCTTCATAAAACAAAATTCAATTTACCAAAAATGTTTTGTTAGCAATTATAGATAATTTATTTTCCTCCAATGTCAGAAGCCCTTCCTCAAATGGAGTCAAAAATTCCATCGAAAACCCTACTCCCATATTTTCATAAGCAGCTAGTGACAGACGCTGCACACCGTTGGAGACGTCCGGTGTGTAGCTTCATTATTTATGAAGCTATAAAACAAAATTCATTCTACCAAAATTGTTTTGTTAGCAATTATAGATAATTTATTTTCCTACAATGTCAGAAGCCCTTCCTCAAATGGAGTCACAAATTCCACCGAAAACCCTACTCCCATATTTTCATAAGCAGCTAGTGACAGACGCTGCACACCGTTGGAGACGTCCGGTGTGTAGCTTCATTATTTATGAAGCTATAAAACAAAATTCATTTTACCAAAATTGTTTTGTTAGCAATTATAGATAATTTATTTTCCTCCAATGTCAGAAGCCCTTCCTCAAATGGAGTCACAAATTCCACCGAAAACCCTACTCCCATATTTTCATAAGCAGCTAGTTACAGACGCTGCACACCGTTGGAGACATCCGGTGTGTAGCTTCATTATTTATGAAGCTATAAAACAAAATTCATTTTACAAAAATTGTTTTGTTAGCAATTATAGATAATTTATTTTCCTCCAATGTCAGAAGCCCTTCCTCAAATGGAGTCACAAATTCCACCGAAAACCCTACTCCCATATTTTCATAAGCAGCTAGTTACAGACGCTGCACACCGTTGGAGACGTCCGGTGTGTAGCTTCATTATTTATGAAGCTATAAAACAAAATTCATTTTACAAAAATTGTTTTGTTAGCAATTATAGATAATTTATTTTCCTCAAATGTCAGAAGCCCTTCCTCAATTAGAGTCACAAATTCCACCGAAAGACGTGCTCCCTTATTTTCATAATCAGCTAGTGACAGACGCTGCACACCATTGGATACCACCAAACACCCCTTCCCTGACTGACTGATTAATAACTAGAAAAATAATAAAAAGATTGTTTCGTGCAAATAAAAGAATTACTACTTTAATCATCTGCATGATCGTATGTATTTTAAAATCAATAAAATATATCAAATAAATCAATAATATCAATTTAATAAATATATCTAAGTAAAAACATGAATGTATTTATTAACATTTTTTAAAATGTTAATTATAAAAGTTGTGTACAGTATTCTTGTTTAATTTTAGAAAATTAATGAGCATTCTGCTTACAGAAAAGCCTCTACACTGTGATCATGTTTGATTTTGGTTTTCCCTCAAACGAGAACCTTTATCACTTACACTGGCTTGTGATCAACATTCCTGTAAGTTGACTACGTTTAGTTAAGCATATTACTATATAATTACCAGATGTAAATCTTACAACTTTTAAAAAGTTTTTTTATTTCAATTAAATAATACATTTCAAAGTTTAATTTATAAAAGATTTATAAATGTTAAACATATAAAGATTGAACGGTTAAAACACGTTCAAAGTGTGTTATTGTAAGTTTATTGTATTTTCAATTAATTTGAACGTAAAGTTAGCAAGAACAATAGTAACTAAAGTGGAAGGAAACAAGGAAAATACGAGTGAGGACAGTAATAGAGGAATCACAGTTTAGAAGTTTGAAGTTCGTGTTTATCTCAAACAGCTTGATCACACCTATCAAAATAAGATTTCTCAAAGCACGTACAAGTAGCAAAACTCTACTATGTTTTGCTTTTTTATAGACGTGCAAACATCATGGTCCGACCATGTCATTAATTAAGTTATAGGTCGGTAGAGAAAGAAGAGAGGTATAGAAATAACGAGTAAGAGAAAAGAAATTGCTTTAACTATTTATCTTATGACGTAGCTTGCAATTTTACTGTAGCTGGGAGCCCGGAAGAAAAATATATCTTGACGCAACAACTAGTGCCAAAGATTGTTGACGATTATCTCATCTGCTTAGCTATTCAATTCTGGTACAAAACTGTTTTGTCAACAGACAAATTGTGTAAAGTGCAGGCTAGAAACTCTTCAGCTTTCGTGGGGGCTATTCACATGCCATGGGAAGGTTCCTGCACCTCAGTGAAGGGTTCAGGTTTGATAATGCACGGATATTGAGTCGTTTTCACGAATAATTGTAAGAGAGTGAACTGAAAAAGAACCGTAAGTGTAGTACGAAGAGTGAAATGACAAAAAAAAAAAAAAAAACACTTGGTAGAGAAACCTTACAATACAAAATGAAGCATAACCTTATTTATTATTACAATTTGACATTTAAACATTTTAATATTACAACTTATGACATTGAAAAATAAAATTAAAAAAAATGGTTTTGTATAAATCCTAATAAACTATCTGAATTCTTAAATACAGATCAAATCATTAACAAGTCCGTATAATGGGTAAGTATCTTATTAGGAAATAACATTAATTTTCTTAGACAAACATTTTAATTTATTGCTAATGTGATATACAGAATGTTAATATAGCCTACAAGTATTTACGAATTTGGTATTGATATTGCTAAATATAAAGAAAATTGCAGTTGAAAAGTATTTAAACATAACCTTCAAATATGTTCTATGTGAGGTCAACAGTTATTAGATGTGAACCTACCGCTTGGCCCTTCCAACTCTTTCGACTCCGGATAACTCTTTCGACTTAAGATATCTGTCGAAAAGCATCTGAATTATGACGTCATATTTATTCAGTTTTACGTCGGAAAACGTTATAGGAAATCGCCTAAAGACGTTTATGATTAAAACAACCGGTTTCCGATAACATTTTCTTTTTGCTTTTAAATATCTCAACAAGAATGAAAACTTCTCACTTAGTGTTAATAAATATAATATACTGCTGACGTAAATTCGTTTCTTTAAAGCCCATTTCCCCCTAGTATTATAGCCTTTCTTTCATTTTTCTAATCTGCGGCGTTTTATATTTTTGCAAACCTTTAATATTTTGAATACCTGTTATAAAATTAAATCTGGCATATATTATCTATTGTGTCTTTACAAATCACAAATCTTTACCGTATCCTACTCTCACTCTTGAATTTAATACCACGTAAATAATATATATTGTTTCATGTTACTTCATTAAATTAATTATTTTCCACGTATGGTGGAAAACACGTATTTAAACGTTTTCCCAATTAGTCATAATGGCTAATATTTGCTTTTTGTTTTACATATGTAAGTAAATATAAAATACAAATACATAAAAATAAAATTTGTTCTATAATTTAAATGCAGAACAGTGTCCTTCAAGATGATTCTACGAATTGGTATTTAAGTATTTTTTAACCATATTTCTTTTTTAAAATTTATATCTTACTAGCACGTTTTAATATTATTTAAATAAAAAATAGTGTAAAATCGTTTTCGTTACATTAGAGTATTGAGAATTACTTTTAATGCAATAATTAAACATTATTTGTATGTCGAAATTTTAAAAATAAGAAAACGAAAAATAATTTAAAAACTATTATTTTTTAAATTATTTTTGAAACAAACCGGTTGAAATAGCTTTTATTTTTGTACTGTATTTTGTTTATTTTCCTTAAATACATTTACGAAAAAATAATACCATTTTTATATTGATACTGAATTATTAAAATTTATCATTTTTCATTGGAATGTGTTTTCATTACTTTATATTGCCTTAATGATAAATTATAATATGAACGATAGAGTCACAGCGACCGTGCATGTGATCGTTCACCCAGTCACAGATGGACTTAATCGGCCTGGTTGCAGGAAAATCTGCAACACCGAATGACGTCACTCCTGATGGAGAAAGAGCATTGGAAGATTCCGGCAGACTAAAGTAGCTAGGCACCGTAGTAAGGCTCCTTAGGTTGCAGACGAACTGCAACCTCGGGAGTGTTCGGTTAAGATTGGTTGCGTCCTAAGAGAAAGTATTCCCGCTCCGTTCCGAGTTTGTTGACATTCACAGCTAAGAATGAATTGAGATGGGTTTGATAATAAATAAACCCGTGACTTGAGATTCGATGTCTTAAATAAGGAGAATACAAATTAAAAATGCCAATACATTCAATATATATTCTTCAATAGAATAAATCACAAAGCATTAATTAGTATCTATCTATTTTTCCTATAATATTCCTTTAAGTTTTTATGATTACGACTTCTTTGCCTTAAAAAACTAACACTTTACGACCTGCAACCCCCTTAGGTTTTAGGCACCAGCCGTCACTGCATTTCTTTATATTATTTAATCAATTAGGACTATTCTTTATAGCATCATATTTGTATATTTAACAAACGTTTTTGAAGTTTAAATGATTTCAGTGCACTTAGCTCCGAGCCTGAAGCTAGGCTGGGGTCAAATGATACAATAATAGTAAAACTAAGCCAAGAGAAGATCATTGTAGGTCTCAGTTCAACTAAATATTAAAATATGAACTGAATATCGTCCAAAACAATTTATACAATTGTTAGATGGCTGATAAATTTAAAATAGTCTATTAATACTCATAAATGCAATTAAATAAATATATTTATTGAACATTTTTCAGGGCGACGACTTACGAAGTGGTACTTTGAAAAAGGGTCACGTATTAGCCTGTGAGTTATAGTATATAAAAATACTTTAATAGTCTAACTTAGATATATTGTATAATTTTAGTTCCATGTATAGTTTCAGTTGTACAGTAAAATTCCACATTAAATAATTTAAGACGTAAAAACAATTATACATGTGTTAGTACCAGTTGTTTAAAAATGTTTTTATAAGACTAAATGTTTTAAGAAAATATAAGTTTGTTTTTGTATTTAATCACCCCCTTCGTTTAATCTTGAGCCGTAAATAACTTATTTCATCACAATTTTTCAAAAATAAAATTGTTGCTGAGTTTCTGAGACATAGATATAGTTATATAGGGTGAATAATATAAATCTTATGATTTTAATTTTGTATTTATTTTAAGAAGAAAACTATAAGTAATGTTGTTGTGTCTTAGACGTACAGAGTATCTGGGAGATTATTTGGTCGTTGTAAGGTTGTGTTGAAAATGTCGTCCACTCGCCTCTAGGCATGGCTGAACACATCGCTTCATGTTTTTGGCAGTTTGCTAGACCTTTACGTTGTTAATACTGTTGATTTCGCGTGTAATATTGTCCCTCAGATCTAAAGTCCGAGGGCGTGTATCGTAGACTCTTTCCCTTAGATAACCCTACAGGAAGAAATTTGGAGTGGTCAAGTCTGGTGAACTTGGCGACCTCAAATTCCTGGAAACTACACGGTATTCAAAGTAATTTTGGATCAGCGCCATAGACTAACGTATCAAGTGTCACCGTCCTGTTGAACATACCATACCTCGTCTGCAAACCATGCAATGGACAGTATGCCAGGATTTTGCATAATAGTCATTTTGTACAAACGGCATTTTGCACTATCCTCTTAATCTTAACTCGTCAAACAGCTGATAAAATAATGATAGCCTATACGGCTTTAAGCCGGCCTTCTTCACTGGTATCTGACACATCGTGTATGAGAACCCGATCTCTTGTGACATATGCCTTAAAGACTTATTGGGTGACTGCTGTAGTCACCTTTGAACAACCACAGCAACCATTAGAATTCGGGGCGAACGATTCTTGCAAGAGGTCCTGTTGTTTCCAACTTGTGTACCATTTGCGATATTGTGTTCCTGTCTGGACGATACATGGGACGATACATGCAGAGCCATCTGTTGACAAATGCACGACATCCAATCGAAACCGCGTTCAATGATCCAAGGCAACCATCCAAGGCTTAGCGCCTTATAAGATTGGCAAGCGCATCCTTTCGGCATATTTCTATTCAAATAATAGACTAATGAAAATCATGAGTTTTATATGAAACACCATATGGAATAAAACATTAAACGAATAAATCGCTGAACTCACACAGCGCAAATCGGGATCATCATATCTGCCTAAAAACGGAGGCCTAAAAACGTATAGAGTACAAAAAAATTCAGAAATTATAATTATTTAGAAGAGTTTTTTCTATTATTGCCTGTAATTAAATGGTACTAAATAAATGTATGTTTTATATTATTAAAATTAGAATAATTATTAAATCTGGCAACCAAAGACATTTTGTATTTTATTTGGATTTTTCTATAACCCAAAAATGTACTAAAAATTTTAACATTTTTATAAATCAAGAAAAATATCAAACAATAAAAGTTTATTTTTCTTTTAAGATTAAAATAACTTATTTAACAAATTTTACCTTAATTATGTACTTAGAAGACAACATTGATACCACATATAAGTTGTGAGCACAACTTTGAACTCTTGGAGAATTTCAAAATATTTTGTGAATAATAAATGTCTTAGACTTCAACAGTCGTTATTTTTGTTGAAAAGGAGAAATGTAGGTGTTTTACAAGGCATACATAGTTTATTGACTTCTATACACTTAAAATTTATATTTGTATATATGGTTATTAGAATAACATAAGAATTATTTTAAAGCAATTAAGTAGACACTAAATATATTTAAATCGTTTATAAATTATTTAACAAAATTTAATTTTTTTTCGTAAATTAAAAATAATAAAATAATCTTTTATTGCCTTAATAAATAATCTTTTCTTCTTAATTAATCCGTATTTCACAAAGTAATCGTATGATTACTAAAACAAATATAATAATAAAGACTATTTTCTACAAAACTATAGTTTTCCTAACAAAAATAATTTCGTAATGTCTTTTTGTAATAACTATTAATTGCTTCGCATTTTCATCTTTTCCAGTACTTTTGTGCCCTGCCCTTGACAAGGCTCAGTTTTATATTTAAAATATTTCTAAAATGTAAACAATACACGGTTATGGATATTTCTTGGCAAATGAGGTTTAATGCATATTAATCAAATGTTTGGGGGTTTTATGATTAAAACATAATTTATATTGCATCATTTTACGAACCTAAACCTGCAAGAAGCTAACAATAAAGATATCGACATCTAGAAACATATTCAACATATTATGTTTACATATATTCAACATCTAAAAGACCCAAAATAATACCTACACAAACACCAGAGTTTTAGAATTATTCCACAGGTTTCATTACACATTTCTATTTGTCTACAAAGTTGCAGTTAAACAAGAGCTGTAAGTTAAAAAGTGTTCTCGTGGTGCCGTTTTAAAAACGGTTTTGTAACAGTTTTTTTTTTGTGTTTCAGCATACCTGCCCCCGAACCCAAAAGAAAGCTCAGGTTCACCGGTCTATGGGTTCCTTATTTACACACAACTAAATTTTCCAGTAGTAGATAGAATTAATACGGATCCAATTCCTGAAAATAAAAGGAAATATTTTGACTGGGATATTTGGGAAGAAATCTGTAGTAACTCAACAGTGTTTTTGGGTCCAATAGGGGGCACGCAGTTTTTAATTGATCCTGGTAAATGAACGGAACAATTACAAACAAAATTATTACTTAAAATTGTATTTTTATATTTAATAAATAAGGAGTTGTATTAGTAAGTAAGAACTTATAATACCAAAAAAATATACAGATTTTATTTTATTTAAGTTTTAATAACAATTTTAATATAAACAAGATTGTATTTAAATTTCGAATTAATATTTGTAATTTGTAAACAATTGAAAATAAGATTTTATAAATGATAGTTTTTTTGGCCTGTCCTTGACCAATCTTTAAGAGCGTACTATATATCCTGGTTATTTCTTTCGTTGTTTTGAAACTGGATCTCTCATACTCCTCGGCGAGTTGGGGGTTCTTATGTTCTGCTGATTGCTGAGTTCCTTGGCGGATTGTTGTTGTCTTCAGTTGGCGATGTCTTCATTTTTTTTGGCCACATTTTTTTAAAGCGCTTTTTATAGACGTTTTCTTAAAACCGTTTAGTAGTAAATAAGTATCATATATAAATTATATCAAAGATAGTTTTGACAAATGACTAGAATTGGTTGCTCTGGATTATTTCTATTCTCAAAAAAACTCTTTACAAATAATTTTGAAGAGGGCTGTCTAATAGCACTACCATGACTCCTGTAGTCGTGAGACCACATCCATACTCTGAAGGAGAGTCCTACCCCATTATATCAGTATGTTTGAGCCCTAACAGAGGCCACATCTATAACGACCTGACAGGTCTCAGGCCCGTCGACTGCACCATATGGACATCCTCCTTCGGCATTGGCTCCCCTTCATGTAACACAGGAGACTTTGTTCCACATTTTAGATCACCTTGTCTTTGATAAACCATACTGACTACATTCTCACTCTTCAACCCAGTGCGCTTCACAAGCTTATGTTTGTGATGAGAGATCCACTCATCTCTCTCTCTCTCTCTCTCTCTCTCTCTCTCTCGTAACATTCCCCTACCTAGTTAATTAAAACACTGAAACCCACCTTACTAACTAAATCATCCGTACTGTCTTACTGGACTGAAACTAGTCCTACTGAAATCCACCCCTCCCAACTATCTCCCATATAATTTTCCACCTAGGGGAAATAGGAAATGCACTCCCGTTTAAATTGCATCACGTTCACACACCTCACTCTAAACACATCCAAACCTTCCTAGACAAAACGTAGCATCCATGACCACTGACAAAGGATATGAAATAGTACTCAGAATCAATCCACAATCCTTAATAAGACTTGCTATGACTGACCCCGCCCTCCCTCTTCCCCCATTTTTTCACTTACCCTGCCATTTCTTCATCATGACATCCCTACTTATCTTCACATTCCCCTCTTTAAGAAAAAAACGTCAAAGAGGAGATAGTTTTGACAATAGAAATTTGTCAGAGGACTGAGGGACTAAGACAGCATTTAGTTAGCTAGTAGTCAAGATAAGTCCCAATAAAAATTCGATCAATTATTACTTCTGTTAATAACAAAATTCGAAAATAATAAAGTGCAAGAATTTGACAGTTGTACTTAGTTTAAGTTTAATATTTTTCTTACAAGTTAAGACCAAAATCCTTTCTGTGGTGCTATTCAAAGGGGAGTAGATTCTGTGCTAATTTACCACCAAAGGAACACGCTTAAAATTTAATATTCCATTTTATGTCATTATAAAATCTAAAATTAGTCTAACTTTGGCAAATGATAGATTAAAAACTGTTCCTAATTTAAACCACGGACGTAGCCAAGAGGGTGGGTCTGAGCGGATCGAACCTATTCCCTGAACGTTTTTATCACACAAATTATGAAAGAATTGTAAAGATAAATTCTCTTTCTTCTTACCCTGGATACTAACTACTCAAACAATATACCATTTTTTTTTTATAGTTTAGTAGACTTAGAAATCGAACAATACGGATGTCGATTATTTCACAACTACCTCTGTGCTCTATGCTACTCAAAAATAGATTTTTTTTTTTATTTATTTTTTTTTTTTAAATTAAAACTGGTCATTTCTGACCAACCATTAATTTACATTTGATAATTAGATTTTAGCTTTTATTACAAAGAATCCATTGATTTCTATTGTATCTTGTTTGATGTTGGAAGCCAACCGGCGTGAGGAAGAGTACAAAAATAGATACACAGAAAATTATAATGGCCTTTTCAATAAATCAAACAGTGAAATGGAAGCACAATAAACAATAACCTACCCTGCCGTAGCGACAGTCAGGAAGCGCGTGAGGGCATTGTGATTCATTCTCCTTACTAACCACCGCGCATATTTCTGATAATTGCACCTGTGAGACTTTGAGATAAAGAAAAATGCTGAAGTTTAATTTAGTCCTAAAGCCATACCAGACTAATACCGTATAACCCAATTTAATTGAATATGTTTAGTACGTAAACCTTCTATTGATAAAAATATCTGACACCCGCAAAACCTTATCGATAGTCAATTACCTTAACTGGACCCCTTTCCCAAAATCCTGGTTGCGTACATGTTTTAACGCATCAAAACTAAGAAAATACTCAGTGAACAATAAATTTGAAAAAAACATACTTCTACATTATGGTGTCTATTCAAATAATTAAGTTTACGAATTACACGAGATACAAGCTCTTAAACAAAAACTAAACTTTCAATAACACACTCTATAATTCTACAAAAAATATTCAATTGTTAAGATCCCTCTGAAACTTGTTAGAAATTTCATCATCGGTTATAGCAATTTTATTATAGATCCAAGCAACTGTTGACCCATTTAGGCGTTATACGTAAGTTTTATTTCTGAAGTATATGACTATTTGATAAAGCTCTGCATAAATTTATATACATTGCATAGGCGTATTTACGAGTATTAACTCTTCATTTGCTGTAAGCTCATTTTTATAAAAACTGTCTTCCGTTATAACATCTAAATATCCTTATAAGATTTTGATATGAAATTTGTTTAAAAGTCGGCTAGTTGAAAATATTTTTTTAGGTGATAAAGAATCTAAATTAAATCTTATGGAGGATGGTTTATCCAATCCCCTTTTCCACACAACCGGTGTACATTATTAAGCTCTAATTTGGCAAATAGTATTACAAATTCAAAGTAATGGAAATTGACGTAATGTATAAAGTATATTCCTCTAAAAATATTATTTTTAACATTTGTTGATTCCATCTTCGCGTGAGCTACTAGTAATAACTTACAACTTTTTTTAAAAAAATGTTTTAACTTGCCTATAGTAGCACTTACTTTTTTGTGTTGAGGACGGCCGTTTCGGGAGATGTATCCCTTTGTCAACTCAGACCGTAACTGATCTTCAATACACAATTACATTACAACTCACACGCACTTTTTGACATCATAACTCCTAATACACACAAAATACACCCACACCACCAAAATATCCCACCCCCACCCTAACCTACGTAAACCTTGAGATCAGTTACGGTCTGAGTTGACAAAGGGACACATCTCCCGAAACGGCCGTCCTCAACACAAAAAAGTAAGTGCTACTATAGGCAAGTTAAAATATTTTTTTAAAAAAAGTTGTAAGTGATTATTTTTAAGAAATAAGTTACCCAGTCCGAGCCATTATATTGGATCCTAGTTTGTACTGACTCCCAACTAAGCTCCAAGATGTTAGTTTTACAATAATGGATTTAGACATATTCCTCGATCAAGAAAGTTGTTATTGGTAAGGTATTTATATGGTAATAATATTTACGTAACTCGATTTCCACCATGAGTTTCAGATTTGTTAACTAATTAAACCACGTGTTTAAGATTTGTTAACTAATTAAACCATTTGTTTGAGGTTTGTTAACTAATTAAACCATGTGCTTGAGATTTGTTAACTAATTAAACTATGTGTTTAAGATTGGTTAACTAATTAAACCATGTGCTTGAGATTTTTTTAACTAATTAAACCATGTGCTTGAGATTTGTTAACTAATTAAACCATTTGTTTAAGATTTGTTAACTATTTAAACCGTGTGCTTGAGATTTGTTAACTAATTTTACCATGTGTTTAAGATTTGTTAACTAATTAAACCACGTGTTTGAAATTTGTTAACTAATTAAACCATGTGTTTAGGATTGTTTTAGCTAATTAAACCATGTGTTTGAGGTTTTTTAACTAATTTAACCATGTGTTTGAGGTTTGTTAACTAATTAAACCACGTGTTTGATTTTACAACGCATTAACCATGTGTTTGAGATTTGTTAACTAATTAATAGTTGTGCATTCGAGCTCTACAATTGTTTGACAAAAAGAATTTATGTTAGAATTAAACAATTTCCTCTGATAACTTTAAAACAAGCTTAACAATAAAGCAAAGGACTTTTAGCTATTTAATTATTCATTCAATAAATATTTTTTCGGTGTTTTATCATTCCAAATCAATATATATAATGATTTCTTGAGCAACTGTGGCCTATGTTATAATATTTTAAATAATAAACCCAATAACCACAAATTAACTAATTTTTTGTTCAGTACTTCTGAAGAGTCTTACCTTGTAACTGAAATGTACATCAGGTGAATAAATAAAGTTAATTTGTAGTTATTGGGTTTATTATTTAAAATATTATTCCAAATCAAGTTTAGTAATATTTTTATAGTAATTCTTTATTTAGGAGAGCATTGTTTAGGTCATAAATTTACAGGCAACAGGGTTTTTTTTATTAAAAATAAATTGCAAACGAAAGCAAAACATTACTTCATGGAGAGAACCTTAGAGAAACTGCATCTAGAGTGAAATAACTAAACTCAACTAAAATAAACAATTAAAAACAATAACAAATTATACAATACAAAATAATTAGAATACACATCAATTGTAAGAACACAAATTGCACAATTAAAATGTTTTCAATAAATTGAACTCAAACTATGATCAATGCCGAGTTTTTTTTAATAAACTCGGCATTGATAATCGTTTGAGTTCAATTTATTGTTAAAATTGTTTGCCGTTAGAAGGTAAACCCATTTAAAAAGGCTTTCAGTTTCTAGTTAGGCTTAAAGTTTAACAGTTAAGTAGTTATTATATATAAACAAGATATAGGCCTACTGATATTCAGAAAATATATATTCATCATAAACGCTCTCCGATGACTTTTATGTTTCGAAACATAAATCATCATTACTAAGAGCGTTACAAAATTTTAAATTTTGCTGTTAAGAGTTATAGCATTCACACAATGATGATTACATAAAAGTAACGGAAAAGATTTTGTGTAAAAATAATTTCAGAAACGTAAGAAACATAAAATAGATACTTAGATAAAGATATTTAAAATCCTTTTTGAAATACCGCAGAACCTCTCTAACTTTAATTTGTCCCTTGCAATTTGTCACTTTATTAACAAATATCGTCTGCACTGTCAAGTAGTAGGCGCCATCAGATAAGGCAGATACCAGACATCAGTCTTACCATTACTGAGAAATTCTCTCAACACGTTTGCCCAGAAAATAGCGTGACTTATGAGAAAGTAGAATAGCTCACGAAATGCATGGGGTGGAATGACAGACAAATAGAAGCAGAACTGACAAATTGACAGTATTACGGCAAATTCGGCAGCTTGCAATACAAAAAGATAAGAACTCTATAGTACAAAAGAACATTACAGATGTGAATACGTAATTGCTTACTTGCTAACAGCTTCGAAAAAGGAACGAACGTTTTGAAACGCGTCATCAAGTAAGCAATTACGTATTCACTTAGTTAAGTAGTGTAAAATTAGTTTAATCAGTGAATTCAAGATGATTACATCAAGAAACTTCAATTACAGATGTACTTTAATTCTATTAAATACGTAAATAGGTTTAATATGCAGTATTTTTCTTGGTATTTTAATTGCTCCTACAAGGTACTGTAATAGGTAGTTTTATGTTTTTTATGAAAATAGAGTAACAACCATATTTGTAATTACAAACCATATTGCATGCTAATAATGTTTTTATAGTGTTGTGTAATAGTATTGTTAAGTTTTTCGTTCAACATTAAATACATTATATTCCTATTTACGAATTTATTTGCCAAGTTTACTCACAATTAGATATTAATTTTACGACCTCCACAACTCGTCTTTTTCTCGAACTCGTCCACCACTTGGTCCCGATCGCGACGAATTAGAGAGGTTCTAGTATAGAAATAAAAACTAAAATATAAAATTTTGTCACATAAATACAGATAAAGGTTTTTCATAACACTCTATACTACCATGGAGGTTTAAATTGATTTTAAACGTAAAAACTTATTTTATTAGATGTGGAAATAATTCAGAAAAAAATGGATGTCACACATAGATAATTGATGCACTATAAACGTCAGCTACTCCTAACAATCCTGACCCCTGTATCGGGAAACCATTTTCGGTAAGTTTTTGGTCAGCTGTCATATTGTCGGAAGTCATTAAGTTCGGCGTGTTGTTTATTCTGGTTGCTATGCATTTTGTTTTGTAAATAAGTAATAAAGGTTCAATCTTTATATCTGGAAATGACAAGCACGAGGTAAGGCAAGAAGCCAAGATTAATGATTTATTACAATATATATTTTTACCTTAAGTCTAACAAAAATACGTTAACACATAGCCGTAGGTTAACAGCTAGTCGTCTCTAAATAAATAACTTTTGTCATATAAACCTGTGGTTCCCAACCTTTTTTAGCTGGCTACCCACCTCTCATTATCGTAATATCTCCGGGGTCCAACGGTCCATGGTGGAGTAAAAAACAATATTTTTGTATCGCGAGCCTTCTTTATATATATATATATATATATATATATATATATATATGTATATATATATATATATATATATATATATATATATATATATATAGAACTAAGTCAAAATACAAATACAAGAATTATAATTGCATACTCCCGAAGATAATGACAAGGCTAGTCATTGAAAGTTAACTCGCATAAATACTAAGTAAGATTCTTGTTTAAGTACATAAGTGAAAGTGATAATTGTATACAAGAAAACAGTGTGGCATAACTACAAATATATATATATATATATATATATATATATATATATATATATATATATATATATATATATACAGTACATATGTTTGTGTGTAGTTTACCATAAAATATTAATTTATTGTTACGTTTTAAATGTTTGTGCGTTTTATTTTTTATTGCTTTACTAAACTATGGCTTGAGAATATGTCTAAAAGTATACGATTGAAATAGATTTCGATTGGCTTCGTATTTTCTGATCTGTTTTTTGGTTTTTGATAGTTTTAGAACCGAGTCGCGACCCATCTGAAACCCTTCCACGACCCACTGGCTGGGAACTGTTGATCTAAACAAAAATACTCTTTCTATACCATCATAAATGTTTCTAATTCCTTTTCCAAGTATCACCCACTTCAAGTAGTATAGCAAACAATATAGAACCAACAATTAAAGATGCAGGACATGTGTACACACGCAGCAACTGTGAGCAGGAGAGTGTGCATTTATTTATTCATCCTGCGTGTGTAGGCAGGATTTATTAAGAAGACACCATGCGTATACAGATGAATACAATTGTTTTTTTTTAATATAGAGGAATCGACTTGTGACAATTACAGTATAGTAGATGTTATTATTCACACGGGCACTGTTGACGGCCTATCTTTAGGCATTAAGTTTAATAGTACCTCGTTATTATTATAATATTTATGTATGGGCCTCACTTTTTATTTTGAAATTTATAACATTTATTAACATATGTAATAAAGTTTAATATTTAAATCTATTACAATTTCACTAATTAAATATAGGGTTCGAGTATAAACCTATGTATTGGTGTAGAAAAGGTTTATTTTTTGTCTATGTGTTTTAAAATGTTTTGTTTGGATTTGCTATTTATATTTATGTCTAAATGAATTATCAACTATAGCATTATATTAGAAGGAAATAATAGTTTTCATGATAACTAATATATACATTTTAATGTTGCATATTAAAATGTTGAATTTTGCCCATTGTATACCTTGTATAGGCAATACCTTATCAATATTTCTCCAGGCTTTCTTGCTTGACCGACTCCGACAACGCACAAATGTCAGAATAGATTAAAATAAGTATTAACTCCGAGAGATCATTCTATAAAAAAACATTCCGGCTATAAAGAATGGCAACGTTTAAAAAAATCAGTAGTTGAGACAGAAATATACAATTTAAAAAAAAGTATTTGTACAAATACATTAAATTTGGAAAACGACGCGTATTGAAAAAAATTATTTTGATTTATCAAGAATGTTAATGAAGAACCTTATTCGTTAAAAGAAGCTTATCAATTGTATTTGATATGTTTGAAAAAGCAAATTCTTACTTTATCGTAAGCAATCGTAATGGGTTAATGATTTAAACTAATAGTCAATAATTTATCTAAAGACAGATAAAACAAGAGTGAATAACATTTTACAAGGAGTGTAATGGTTTGTTCGCTTGACGACTAATTTACAGGTCCTGGCTTCTATCTCAAGTATCGACAAACAATTTTCTGTAACGTTTTCAGTCCATGTGTACCACTAGAGTAATAATGGACAGTTAAAGCGTAGGGATGCTCACATTGACTCTCTTGAATAAAGGAATACCCCTTGAAAGATATTAACCCTCCTTATCTCTTGGCATAAGGCGATCCTCCCCCCCCCATGATTCCTACGTGATCTATTGTAGAGGGTTTTCAGGCAGGGTTTCCTTCTTGCCAGGATTTCTTCATTCCGTTCTTAGCGCGACACTTACCTTACTGTTGCACTACGTTATCTCCTGATTTTCTATTGAAAAGTAGGATTGCTTAGTACATGGGCAATCCATACCGATTCTTTCATGCTCAGCAGGGATACTATACTTTGATTGAAAGTAGAATAGGAATGAGTCTGTGGCAGGGTAGGGATGCGATGTTGTCAGTTCGAAAGCACTGACAATCAACCCGTCACTGTGAGCGACTGATATTGCGAATGAAGCAAGCTACAGCACTAGTAAATCACTCTACAATAGCTACAATGAAACTGAGCGACGAACGGAAGTTTAACGTCGAATTGGCAACAAGGCTCACCTACTCAGCAAGATGTGGATTTCCCATTCGCTAAGAAGGCTGTAATCCCCACTCCCTTTGGCCGATTTCACCTACGTAGTATCCTATTTTGTTTTAAATCAAACTATAACCGCATGCGCATGTGATAAGGAGGCAGCTCGGTTGAAGATGGTAGTCACTATGGGTGGGCAAGTTTTGTTGACCCAGACCCGAAGCCCCCCCCCCCTCTAAAATGGCTCATGTAAGACAGCTCAAGCCTGCCAATTCTAAAACATTTTATTAGCATTAAAGGAGTATTACTGAACCATTTTATAAGGAGAATAGAATGATGTAATATAATTATTTGTAAAGAATTGTTGGCAATAACCTTTTTTAATGTTGTGCATTGAGGAGAATATTTCAAGTTATGGTTGTGTTTTATTTTTTCAGCTACTGTGCAAGAAATAAGTACTTCCACATCAATAGTAGTTCTAATTATCTCACGTACAAAAGGGTTATGTCATTATACATGAATGTTGTACAGTAATAATTACATTACTAATGTGCTAAGCTTGTGTATAACTCGTGAGTTTTGTTGCAATAACGTTATATATATATATAACGTTATTACAACAAAATTCACGAGTATAAACTCACGATATATATATATATATATATATATATATATTAGTTTTAATTTGTTTTCTCTTTCTTGTGTTATTTTGGCGAAGTAGAAAACTACATTCAACTCGTTTCAAAAGACAAATTTTCTTTTCAGGAATACTTTACATTTTTAAAGTTTATTATTGTTACCATCTGGACTATTTATAAGGCCTAATATTTATGCCTGTCCTATACTTATTTTAACCAGGCGTTTTCACTGAAAAAATCATAGATTTCTTTTCATTTAACACTTCTTATATTTTGGAGAATTAAGAGTTCACTATGCGCAAATAGACTTTAATGTATATAAGGTAGAATAGGGTGGGTGAGGTATGCTACCTGTAGTTATACTTTACCAACCCAAACATATCCTAATAATCCCTTTATGAACTAATATGTCAAAACGAAAAATTATATAAACCTTCTTTGTAAAGCCAATTGGTTTCTATATTCGAAATGGAAGAGTAAAAAAGGGTCTTTTTAACGATCTTTTGAAAGGTAGTTAATCAATTTCATCCGATTGTGGGGATATAATTTTTGCTTAGTAGTATCATCCGAATTTAATCGTTAAAGTAACGTAATTTATTTTGTACCATTATACGTTTAATGTAATATTAATTGTACGAAGAACAAAATAATTACTGGAAACCATAAACCAATTTAAAAATGTGTATAGCGATTACGCCTCTGTTAGTCAAAAAAGTATTTCCTTTAAATATTATTTCTTGACACAATACTAAAAGTTATATTAATGATAACCTATTTGAGCGAATATTTTTAATACAAAAAATATATTTATGAACCTTTAAATTCCAAACTATGCTTGGACAAATTACAGTCTTCACTCAGCTTTCTAATTTGTTACAATTAAAGGTGTTAGTATTTATTTTATTGCTTAGATTTAAAATTCAAAACACACTTTAATATTGAATAATTGTTTAGTAAGTAACAATGCAACTGAGTAACAAGTAGTACGAGTTGAGTGTATTGTTGACTAAAAGTATAATCTCGTTCAAGGACATCGAGCGTAGGCAAGTTGAATTTATTACTCGACTCTCTCAGTATTTGCAGTATCATGTACTCAATAGCGTTATATCTAGCTGTCACTATAAAACTATCTTTATCAGGTCAACCACCAATGGCACCTCTAAAGAACTATGCAAGGGGCGATGCTTGCATTGGTAGAAGTATACAGGTTTTTAGCGTTCCAGGTAATTTTGAGCTTAACCGAGCCAACTGCAACGTCACACGTAACAAACAAGATTGGGCGAAAGAGCCTATTATACAATATACATGGGCCCATGGAGTAAGTTAGTATTTTCTTATTAAATGGTAGTTAGAAGTATTTACTCTTTAGTGTGTATAAGTACTCCATTCCTGCTTAAAAGAGGTAGTATTATTGTACTCTAAAGCCCATTAATATTCTCGAAATGTACGTAGCATTCAGTTATGTTGATTTACAATGGTAAATAAGTTAAATACTTTATGATGTATGAAAGGAACAATAAATAAACAAACATTTCAACTTGTTCTAACTATACTTATTTTACAACAATAATTATTGTAATCTATGTTTTTATGTTAATAATATTTCAAAAAATTATAAAACAAAAATAAATTTCTAAATTCTTGCCATCGTGTTTTTGTCGAACAAGTATTTAGACGTTTAAGGACTAGACAAGTTTTGTCACAATTTTGTATTTAGGATACAAAACATTTATTGTAAAATTCTTTTTAAAGAAAAGTATTAAATAAGTGACAACCGTGAAACAGGCAACAAAAGTGCAGCCTTAAACAAGCTTTATCAGTTAAGCTTTATTTGTACTATAGTTGACTTAAACTTAGCCTAAATCCATAAGAAATCAGTGTATCAAAAAACTATATTTATCGTTTAAGTATTAGGCCTCAATATAGATTGTTACTACTTATGGAAAATATAGAAAATGACACTACCTACAAGAAACACAAATAGCTGCTACATGAAACCATTCGTTTTAAGAAACTCCTATATATGATATTTCCGAATGTAAATGTAATTGCATTTTAAAATAACTAAATTTTATTCTCTAAATAACCTCTAATTGAAAACGGAAACCGCCCTCAACGTTAATATACCACGATGTTTGCTCTTGTATATCTTCAAGAGAATCCGTTAGAGAAAGAGATTTGAACAGGTAAAAACGTTAGGGATAAAAAAAGGAGAAATTTTTACGCATTATTGGGGTTCCTAAATGATGACGTCACTTTCTACCGATTCATTTGCATGTCTTTTTTATGAGGCTATATAAGAGGTTATGCTTCAGAGGTGACACGGATGGAGAACTGGAAAGTAATTTTACTAGTTCTCAACATGTCCTGCGAATTAGACGTGAAGTAATAAAGGTAATAAAGAGTAAGTAATAGATAGTAAATAGATGTTCTGGTGGAGCAGAAACACTTGTATGATGTCAAAACACCGGTGACTAATTATATAAAACAGTTGTGAGAAATTGAAAATAAATTTTAGAGAATTAAATTAGGAGAAATAAAAATAACGGAGGAAATCAGAAATGTAACTAGAGAAAGACCAGGAAACAAATTTGTTACACTTTAGAACTATGAAAGAACGTAATTAACCGAATGATTGTTTAGGAAGATAGATGGAGGTGTCTGTAATGTCTTTTCGATGAAGGTAGCTCTGGATCGAAAAGGGTAGCAACAGCGGCTTGCCTTCCAGTAGAGCATGCCCGTCTCTGTTAGGTATCACCATTCATGAAGTGATACAGATAGCTGCAGATTGGCAGATTATCAGCCGCAAAAATCATCTTTCTGTAGATAGATGGAGGTGTCTGTGTTGTCCTTTCGATGAAGATAGCTCTTGATCGATAAAGGTAGCAACAGATATGTGTCTTAACAGGTCATTGGGAATGGATTTTGGCTTACGTTCAGCTTCAACCTATTGACAAAAGCTGCTGCTTTCCACAAAAATGAATGTGCTAAATCCATAATTTAAATTAATATGTAAAATTCAAAGAAAGCCCAAAAGTTTATGAAGTCCATAGACTTCAATCAAGGACGTGGTGTTCTGGTGAAAATAAATTTAAAGCTAATAAGTGATGTTTTCCCTTGTGATGGGTACGTAAAAATTGACATATGGTTAATGGTGACGAAAGTCAATGAGGTAGTAGAAAAACAATATATAATGTTAAGAAAAAAGCATTTTATTTTGTATTTAAATATTTACATTATCATATAATATGAACTCAACATTTACATTTTTCAAAATTTGTTTAAACTTTTTTGTATTAAGAAAGCATCGAATAACATTTTGTAGTTGTCTTAGTTACGAAAAGAAGTTCTGAATTAAAGCAAAAATATTTTTAAAAAAAACTAATGTTGACAACTATTCTTTGAGGGCTTAGAGCCTACATGCATATTGTAATAAGAAATTTGACTATTTTATTTGACAGTTAAATTATAATACTATAAATATTTTAAAAGTTTCTTCTAATTAAAATATAAGTATTATAATAATAAAATTGTATACTCATAAGTTATTAATTCAGACAGTAATAAATAGATCTAAATTATTCTAATAAATATTATAGATATAATAGAAGTCTATCAGATGATCGGAAGTTGTTCATTTTAACTTCTAGAGGAAATTAACCGACTGGGATTGTAAAATAAAAAATATAAACATACATTTAATAGGAGTAATATTGTAGCTAAAAATAAATAAATTGTATCATATGAAATAAATTATTAGAGTTATATTACCATATTATTATTTAAAACCAAAATTAATGTTTTATTTAATTTTAACAATCTTTGTAAAGGAAAGTTCTAATAAAGTTGTGTTCTTGTGTTACAGAAAATATTTTATACTTTAATGATGATAGACCCTAATGGGACGGACACAGTCGACGGGTATTATCTACACTGGCTTGTAGTGAATATTCCGGCAAGTAAATTTAATAATTAATAGAGCTTGTATAATATGTTAAATCATTATAAAACTCATATAGTAATCCACAAGCAAAAGTCGTAGTATGCAGAATTGAGTGCTGAATCTAGGTTCACAATTGCGTGCGCAACACAATATCATACGAAGGTGACTACGATTAAGTTGAAGACGACGACTGTGCCTGTTAACCTTAACAGACCCAACTGATGAAAGCATGGTGTAATGTTGACTGTCTTTTTAGTATTAGATTACTTAGAAATGGACCGGAATATATTAAGTGTGTCTCGTTGGTAACAGATTCGTTGATAAGAATTGCGTGTGCCAAAATATTCCGAATGTTTTGTCGAAGAAACAGAAGGTAGGGCGCGTATACTTATGATGAGACTGGGTATACGCGTATGGATTTGAATTGAAGGCGCAAAGTACGGAATCCTCCTTCACTTCATCTCCAAAACCCAGAAAGCATCTATTTAAAAAAAAGATCAACAAAAATAATGCCGGACAAGCAGTTTTACGCTGGGGTGCTCCTCCGTTTAAACGATTGGGTCCTCCTAGATATAAAAGACGATGATCACTAACACCATAATACAGTTTATAACATTTTGCTCTGTACCAGCGAAATTTTGGTCAATTTCAAAGTGACAGCACTGCTGTAGCCAACCTACATCCCCAACGTAGATCGCAGCTGAAAGGCAGTGTTTCGATACGATTCCAGCGATCGAGACAGCTTCCACGAGGCTCCTCGAAAGATTTTTGCTCGAGGATGGTGTTATGAACAATAGAAAAAATCCGGCAGCAACGGTTTATTCCCGAGGGTCATATTTCTAAGACTTTTAGTTAACTGTACTAAAAGTTATAGTAGCTTTTTGTTCTGGGACCAGTCTTGAATTTGTTGTGAACACCTCGTATTTCCTTTGCCCAAGATAGTTCAAATCGTTCACTTCGGCGAAGTGATACGGGTGTTTGATACGAGTGTGATTTAAGCTTAGTGTTACCAGAATGGTTATACAGCAGGTTTCATAAAAATCTATGTCACCTGATTAACATGTCCGTATAGTAAAGTTTTCTATGTTTATTCTCCGGTTAAATGATACAAACATAAATAGTTCCATTCATCTTTCATTTCATTATTTCTTACCCTCACATTTTGACTTTTGGAATGTAATTTTCGATTTATCTACTCTGCTCCCTCCGCAATCTCCTTCATCGTTAGAGTTCTTAAGACAAATATTTATTACACATTGCAAGCCTCTATTTATTCTTACACATTTTTTTAAATTCTATTTTATATTTTCTTGGTGCGTTATTTGTAACCATGGTTCAAAATATTTGTATTAACCCCAGCTGTTTCTCATTCTGTTCATATGCTCTTCCGTATTTCTTGTTTATCTTGACTTTTTTACATTAAAAAAATGTGTTCTAAACGTTTATATGTAATCTACCAGATTTTGAATATTTCCTCTGTATTCACTCTAGACGATTAAAATTTGTACCAAAATCATTGACTTTAGTTAGAAATCTTTTGTAGCAGGGTATGATTTAATAGGATCTTATTTGTTTTTCGTTCATTGTATTCATCATTTACACTGCCAACACCATCTATCAAAGGTTAATTTAATATTTAATTAATGTAATTAATTTAATATTTTTCACGGTATTCATAGAATAAAACTATTGTCTTTTAGAAGTAATAAATATTTTTATGAAAGAAGATTATTAATTTTTAATTTTAAAATGAAAAAATACACTAACAGAATTAACTTGATAAAACAAACATTCTTTTCATAGATAACCAGATGTTATTAAACTGTTGATTGATTCGTTCCAATTATGCGCTGGTGAATTATTAAAGATAAATGAATTAATTTAATTTGAAAATATTTAATTAAAATTTGTATAAGGCCTTATCGTATTAAATTATAAGAATATATTAATGGATATTATAATAAACTCTAAGAATATAATAATCAAACACTGTAACATTCATATGTTAAAAAAGAGCCGAAAAAGTCAGACAAGGTTTGTTTTAAACAATTTGGTTTGTAATTGCTTGATGTAATCATCTTAAATTCACTGATTAAACTAATTTGAAAAATACTTAACTAATTGAATACGTAACTGCTTACTTGCTGACGCGCTTCAAAACATTCGTTGCTTTTACGAATGATAGAGGGTTAGCTTCGTAAAAGGAACGAATGTTTTGAAACGCGTCAGCAAGTAAGCAATTACGTATTCACTTAGTTAAGTATTTTTAAAATTAATTTGGTTTGATATGACTCACAAAAGTTTATTGTTATTTCCTATTGATTAAATAAACTAAAAGCGATAAGTTGCTAGAGTCCTTAGTCATTTTCTATGCGTAGTGTTTTATATTTGGTCAGCAATAATATTAGGTTTATAATAATTTCTTAATACTTTCACAAAGTTTTTTTAATACAATCATACAACTTTACAACAACATTCCAGTAAAAGCTGGATTTAATTTATTTACAGACCCATAATATTTGTTTTTAGTAACAAGAGATGTAAATATCTTTTTCTATGTCTTATATTTATGCAACTTTCCTTCATTAATTTTTACATGTAGGAATATTGGTTGGATACTTTTATATAAGGTTCATAGAATCTTCTTTAGGCAAGTGATTCCATTGTTTCATGATTCTCTCATAAACCGAGAGTCTTTATGCGCCTACTATAATCATATTTATTCATCACGATCATTTTCTTGTAATGGGTAAGTAGTCTAATAATATAGAGTGATCACTTTAAAACCAGCCAAATCAAATAAAACACATATCCGCTACGGCTGTCAAAAGAACTATTTAAAAAATATGGAAAAAATATAAGACATATAAATTAAAGTTGCATGTTGTAATCATCCAGAATTAACTGATTAAACTATGAGTAATTAATGCTTAACTGAGTGAATACTTTAGAACTTACGTGCTGACGCGTTTCGAAACAATCGTTCCATTTACGAAGCTAACAGTCTACTCATTAGACGAAGGAGTAGACGATTAGAGTCGTAAATGAAACGATTGTTTCGAAACGCGTCAGTACGTAAGTTCTAAAGTATTCACTCATTTATGCATTAAGTGCATATACTATATTAATGAAATCTAGCAAATACTGACCCTTTCCAAAAGTTAACTTCAAATAAAGTGTCACCAATAAAGCGCGCCATAGAAACTGATTTAACAAAGTCATTGCATTACTTATGGGCTTTGGAAATAAGTTAAAATTGAGAGGAACATAATAGACCCTCATTTTATATTTCAATAATTTGTGAGGTTAAATGTAATTTCCTCACTTAAACTTCACCAGTTTAACTATACATTAATATTTAATGAATTAATTTATACTTCAAACATTAAAGATGATGTGTATCATATGCTCAAGTCACACGATCCTAAAATTATTTTCACTTTAAAATAAATATTTAAAAATAAATTTGTATGTTCTACGTAAAATATAATGAAGGTCAAATAGACTAGAATTGGTAAAATATATATGCAATTGAAGTTAGGTAAAATACATACTATTAATTCAAATTAATTTTGAAACTATTTAAGTTTTAAGATTAGAAAACTGTTTTTTTCAATTCCTTCTATTAGCCCACACCCTCCTTTTATATATATATATATATATATATATATATATATATATATATATATATATATATATATATTAACAACAACTAAGGTTATTCAAATACAAGAATATTTACTAATTTATATTCAAAGCTTTTCGTTGATAAACAAAACCAACATCATCAGGATTTTTTTTAACGAATATACAATAATCCAAGATACAAAACGTTCTTGCTTAAATGTTTTATATCTTGCATTATTGTATATTCATTCCTGATGATGTTGGTACTGTTTATCAACGAAAAGCTTTGAATATAAATTAATAAATATTCTTGTATTTGAATAACCTTAGTTGTTTTTATTCTTATATTTGTACAAATTTTCAATCGTTAATTTTATACGTTTTTATTCATCTAATCAAGTTCAAATACACTTTTTGTTTAACCAGTGGTGCATGACAATTGATGTTAATACAGGTTTTTCATTAATTTACTCAATAATTAAAATAAAATAGTTGAAGTCTCGGTCGGATTAGAAGTGAATGGTTACATGTTTGGAGTCCAGTACTTTGGCCAAGAGCCAACTTTCTCATAGCTAGAATTCATTTATTTAAAGATTTATATGAGATTATAAATGAAAAGTTAATTGCAGTAATGGAGCGTTACAAGAGATGTACAGGATGAGAAATTATAGACTACCATCAGCTTCATAAATTAAGAAATGAAAAAAAGAAAGCGAACAAATAGTAACAAACGAAAATAATACTCTAACGCAATATATTGTATAGAGAGCAAAATGGAAAATTACAAAGAAATTCACTTTTTATTTTGGAACCTAATATTGTGATCTGTCATATGTACGAGTATATAACCTACGTATTTATATTCTTTGTAATTATAAAATAAAAAGTAACTGAAATAAAAATTATTCTGATTTCATACAATGTGAACCTTAACAAGTGTATATATATATATATATATATATATATATATATATGTAGAATATCAAATATGTTTTCCTGTTAGAATTATTTTTAAGATTAAATAATATACACAATTACAGGAATAATTTATTGAACAATACATTCAAAGCTTTTCGTTGGTTGACATTACCAACATCCTCAGGAATTACAATACTTAGAATCCTGATTTTTAGTATTGTAATTCCTGAGGATGTTGGTAATGTCAACCAACGAAAAGCTTTGAATGTATTGTTCAATAAATTATTCCTGTAATTGTGTATATTATTTAATATTAATATATATATATATATATATATATATATATATATATATATATATATATATATATATATATTTAGAACTATATACTTCTATTATTTATAAATACTTTCTGAAGTGTCTAAAGTGGCTACTCTGTGTTTTCAGGGCTGGGACCTACAGAAAGGCAATGTGTCTAGAGGCGATTTATTAGCGCGTAAGTAATCCACTTTCATTTCCAAATACTATAAATTGGATTAGAAACTGGAGCTAAATATTTGAGGCAACGGTTTACAGCATAGATTTAGATAATTTAAATCTCTCAGGTAGGTAGAAAGTGTATATTGGCATATATTTTTGAGTAGTCAAACTGTCCTCTGTGGCCATGCTGAAACTACGAATATAACGTTTCAGTAATTGAGTGCGGTTATTCAATTTTAACGACCTGAAGTTGTAGCTGTTTGAGGTACTTCTTACAGGTAGTTTTATGGAAAGAGTTTCATGGAGAAATACCTTTAGGTGAGGCGGTTCTAATTTTAAAACTTAAGAGTTGCGATAAGAGTTGTTAAGTGGTCTGCCATCTTGAATGCACACTCATTATTTAGGTGTAGGAAAACAGAATGGAATTGCGTGACAAGATCGCCCTCTAGTGTTCTAAACTGTAAAACTGATATCCACTGTTATAACTAGCAGAACATGTATAAATGTCAGAGTATAGAGCTGTAACAAGCTAGGTACCGTTCTCAACAAATTATAAAAGTCAATATTGATAATTGAAAATTCAGTGCTTTCTAGCGTCTTCATGATGGTTCTCAAAACCTTGTTTTGGCGTAGTTGTAGTCTTCGGGGTCGTGATATCTCTGAACGACCATAGGGGGAGCTTATATGTAAATATACTTTTCTCCAATTTTTAACTTAAAGTACTTGATCATCTCTGGAGGAGGATGTATAGGAGGATGATCTGTATGATCTAACCTGACTTATAGCCTCGGGCTGGCCCTGACGTGCTTTATCACTTGCATTCGCATACAGTTGTTTCCTCAATAAGTCACTTACTAGCATTCCCGCTGACTAGATAAACATTCTTACTCTAATTAAATTTTCAAAATTCAATAGAATATGCGAAAAAAATAATAGTAGCCTGTTTATGGGCGGTAGCAATAATAAATTTAACAAATTATGTCGTGTTTGGCTTCTTACTTTTTAATTCTTTAAAAATATTCAAAAGAAATATGGATATTATGATTACGGTAAAAGAGTTAATTTTCTAATTGGAGATAGTAGTAAGAGATTCATTATGGAAACATCTGTGTGCAACTGCAAGGGATGAAACACATCCGAGCCAGCCAGGGTTTACAAGACAGGTCACATCATACAGAATGTAGTGTTTTCATCTGTGAATATATCTAGATATTCACAAAATATCAAAATCTTTGAGTCAGTCATGTCCACAACCTATGTCAGGCCTAAACCATATGGTCTGTTGGCTATTGTTTACAGTTTTAAAAAATACCAGCGTATGGTTATTCTCTTTTAGGTGCAGTAGTGAGAAAACAAATAATACTAATTTACTAGAAATAAAATAATAGCCAATCTCCTGTAAGGCCGCCGCCAGAAAGTATGTTTGTTTAAGGAAACAATGGGATAAAAACATTTGGGAACCACTGGTTTAAACCATCATTAAGTAGAATAATTGTTCTTTATGACGATTATTATCAAATACTTAGATTCAATACTTGTTTCAAAGTCATTCTCAAATATAATAAATCAATTTAAGGAATCAGTTAACATCAATAGATTGACTTTTGTAGAGTTTTTGAGAGTATGTATAAATAGAAATGGTAATTCAATTTTTGAAGTAGCCTAAATACAATTTCATTCAAACACCCCGTCTAAGAATAAAATAAAATATTTTACTTTGAAATCCTGTAGCTATAAGAAATATAATGCATATTAACTCTAAATAGTAATTTTATTCCTTTGAAAAGTATAAATTGAGAGTTATTAAAGGGTAATGTAAAATTCTTCACCATTAAACTTATTTTAATTGCTCACAGTTCTCAATATTGACTAGCAATCAAGTATTAAGGATTATTTTTATTATAAAAGAATAGGATAAAAGCGAAAATAAAGAAGAAGAGAAGATATCAAATATGCAGTACTGCAAAATGAAACGGTAACATGAGACTTAATTATTGGTTTTGAACAATTTGCAACATCTAGATTTTTTCACTGTCTCTTAATTATTGCCGAGTTTTGCAGGAACATAGAATGACTTCAATAAACATTAAATTTAAACGAATTATTATTTGTAAAGCGATAACTATCACTTTTATTTCAAGCCGTAAGTTTACTTTGTTTAACGATTTCGTCTATCACGTTGTTTATCCTTTTTCAGCATATATCGCTCCAAATCCTCAAAAAGGCACAGGTCTTCATACCTATGAGTTCCTTATATTTATACAAGTAAAGTACCCTGTTGATATTATAATTCGTGGTCTTAAAATACCAGAGAGTGAACGCCATACTTTCAACTTTTACAAGTGGATAGACTCATACGAGCACTATACGATATTTCTGGGACCGTTAACTGGGACCCAGTTTTTAGCAGAATATGGCGAATGAATAAAAACATTATATAAAAATAAAAAAATTGTTTAATGTTTTATATTTCGTTCCTGTTACGTAAGAAGATCAATGTGGACAATGTAAATATTAGTTTTATAAATTTAATACAATTTGAAAAACCATGTAAAAATGTACTTGATGTCAATCCTTGAGTATTTTTATTTATTTACCTTATTTTGTAATTAATTAGATTAATGAAGTATGTAAATATATGCATACAGTGGAACCTCGTTATAGACGACCCTATTAAACCGGCGACGACGCTCATAACATTTGTATTTGGAAGATAGATTACACCATGTGACAGACGCGTGAACCGTCATACATTTCGCACCTTCGTGACACAGCTGCTGACACGTTGTTTTAAGGCACCATTCGGATCTAGGCAGTCCCGACCTGGCAGCCGTGGTCGCGCGATCCATTGTCACTGCTGTGCTGCTCTGCCACAAGGTTACTGAACCTTGCTTGGCCCAGTCAAGCAGGAGCCAGTGCGAACAGTTCTGCACAGTCACTTGGATACCACTTCCATACCATGGTCGCCGCTGCCGCGCCACGGCTGCCTAGATCATACTGGAGCTTTTCTTTATACCTTCTGTGACGTAGCACTCACCCTAAAAACGATGCAAAAGAACTGTAAATAATGTAGAGATATCAGTAGTATTTATAATATTGCTTTATCGGGTATTTACAAATGTTTTATAAACAAATATACATACTGATCTATCCACAGAATCACTGCCTTGAAACGTGACTTCTGTTTCTTACAGCAACCTTAAGACGTTTTCAATATGAATCTGAAAGCTTCCTAATTAAGCGTAAGAAACAAATGTCTTCACTAGAAATAGCGACAGTGAGCTTGTTAACTGATTTTTAATGGCTGTAAATATAGGCCTTAACTTACACATGTTTCTATTCAATTTACTGCATTTATTTTTATTAAATTTTTATAAACATTATCCCTTTTATTTTACCACTTTACGTTAACTCCTTGCTTTATAACGGATAGCCTTCAGCCCCAATTACCGCATTGTATTGGGGCTCTACTGTTTAGTCGTATACTGTATATATATATATATATATATATATATATATATGTGTGTGTGTGTGTGTGTGTGTGTGTGTGTGTGTGTGTGTGTGTTTGTTTGTGTGTGTGTGTGTGTGTGTGTGTGTGTGTGTGTGTGTGTGTGTGTGTGTGTGTGTGTGTGTGTGTGTGTGTGTGTGTGTGTGTGTGTGTGTGAGTAATAATTATTCATTTATTTATTTATACACTTTTGGAAATAAACCTGAAAAATAAAACCTTTTGAAAATAAACCATAAACCTTTTAAAAATTGTAATTCATACAAAAAAGTTTTTTTATTGTATCAGAATAGAAGTTTCAGGGTACACATTTTCAACTACCAAAGTAACACCGAATTTAGAACTACAGTCTAAGTTTAAAACAGAACTACAACTCATTCAACAGACGTTATAAAGTAACAACAAAGTAACTAGTTTCAAAAAGCTGTAATGACGTTACTAATTTATTAAGTAAATGAAATGATTAACAGCTCATGTTTAATACCGAACTATCGAACTATCGAATTCTCTCTCTTTTCAACATTCAAATCAAAACTAATTTCGTTAGCAGCCCATTAAGCTGTACTTAACCCTAATAAAACAAATTCTCATTAGAACTATAACTCCAAAAACGTTTCGTAAGGTTCTTTCATTACTAATTCCTTACACTTTCAAAGGTTTTTTTTCTAACCACGACCTTACCCTTCTGCTACAACTATGTTTTACGGGGAAAGACTTCAATTTATTTTCAAAGTAACTCCCCCACTTTTCCCTTTTTTGAATATGAAGTTGTACACGCTATCTCTCTCTCTCTCTCTCTCTCTCTCTCTCTCTCTCTCTCTCTCTCTCTCTCTCTCTCTTTGTCTCAATTATGTTGCTGTCCACGTTACAACTTTTAAATTGTGGTAATAGAAATTTCAATTTTAGCCTATTATTATTATTATTATTTGAGTATTCACAAAAATAAACGTTATTTGATTTTGATCTGTTTATTTGAATTAACCGTAATTAAATTATTTAAAATCAAAACTAACCCTAGTTGTTACCGATTCTAATATAAGCCCTTTTAATAACATTTCTGAAACAGATAATCGAAAAAACATTTAAAAAAATGTATGCATGTATTGAGTAACAAAAGGAAATATCCCAAATATTCCCCTCTTAAAACTTATAATCAAACAAGACATTAACACAAACAGCAATAATTACATTGAACTTCAAGAAGTGTAATGATTAATGTTAACACATAAAATAAATACATTAAATATGAAATATTTGCTAATTAACACATCTAGATAAATACCAGAAGGCGAAGCAATGTAAGGCAAATACTGCCTTTTGATTGGTCTTGTAGTTCCTCCCACTCCACCAACAACAAACTGTCAACATTGTGAATCGTGACTCCGTGTTCAATTTTTATTATGTATTGAAATATGGATTATTGTGGATTATTATTAATGAATAAAAGTACCTATTTATTTTAATAATACTTAAGTTTGACTACTATTCTTTACCCTCGCCATTTTGTAGTCCAATACGTTCGGTGAGTCTTTATTAATCACTTAAACTAGTCTTATACTATTATTTAAGTGATAATATAGAATAATATAGTACAAATATGGTAAGACTATAGTGTTTGTGACGTCGGTTTCTTTAATTTTTTTTTAAATTACTCATTTTAACGTAGAATACGAATATTAACTTTTTTCCGCGGGACATTCGGAAATTTACTTTTTTCACATTTTAAATGTTAGTCTGTAATGGTATGTAGGCCTATAGCGTGAAACGGGCGCGCAGTAGCTACAACGCCCTGCACTACGTCTAGATTTTGCAAGACTTGGTTTTATACATTACTATATACCTATATTAAAATATACCTAAGAAGTATCCAGTGAGGATAGATTTGGTTATAATTTTATTGAACATTACTATGTAGGTAAATAGTAATTTTGTTTAAAATTATAATTAAAAGTTAAAGATTTAGATTTTAGTTGTTGGTGGAGTGGGAGAAGCCACACGCCAATCAAAAGACAGTATTTACCTTAAATTGCTTCGACTTCTGGGATTATTTAATATGCGTGTAAAACGGCTGCTGTTCCACATAACCTATAAAACAAAATTAGCTGTTAGATGAAACCATTTGTTGTAAAGTATTTATACTGCAAGGTATGCGTTTCAGAAATAGCGTGACGCGAAAGCAATGATTTAATCTCATCTTTCGTTCACCACAACAAAATTATATAAAACATTTCATTTTACATCACTGGTAATGTAAAGGCTGATCAACTAGTCAATCAGGGAACATGCCTCCCTCAGCCCGAGCATTTGAGTTCACTACAGTCTTTCAGGTCCCTAATGAAGATGACCACCGAAAAATGGGATCACGTTCTATTGAAGGAACGGTGGGGAAGTATTGTGACGGGGAGACCAATTGACCATAACTTTCCTCGAGCTGTTAGCATTGCAGCTTTCAGTTTGAAGACCGGTCATGATTACCTTGCTGCGCATCTCCACCGCATTCATGTGCTACCGACTCCGGAGTGTCTGCTGTGTTGTGGTGGACTTATGGATGCCGAACACCTTAATGACTATACAGCCCTGGACCGGGCCCAGGATTATAATGCTCCCATTTTCAAGAAAGCCCATCTCTACTGGTGAGCGCGTCGCCAAATGGCTTAACTGCCAACGGCGTTGGATCGTAAGTATGTTTTGTTCACCGCGGGTAAAGAAGTTATAACTTCAAAAATTACTGAATATATTTTTTATTCATCAAAGTAAATTAAAACAGTTTCTTAAAAAACAGATGTGCCTAAAAAGGTTTTCATTTGAACCATTGGAATAAAACTATCCAGTTCATTATTAATAATATATTGAATTATTAAGAGTAAGATTTACTGAAATATAAATAAATATATACATTTAATAATAAACACATTGCTCTACAACATAACCTATAAATGCCAATCAGCTGTGAAATGAAATCATATGTTAACCCTTAATTTACTTTAATTTACAAAAAACTGTGTTAGAGGGCCTCGTGAGTGTCACCGCAAGATTACCATAAGAAATATTCATTTAATTTATTGAAACTTTACGAACAAGTCTTAAATTCATAGCGACAATAATATGCAGGAGTAGGTACTAATTCAATAGTTACTGTATTTGTCAAAATAAGTTGTCAACTTATGATTAATTTTAAACTTAATTACCGTTCAAATATTGATTATATCAGATTACGTGTATACTATGTGAAAGAGAAATTTATGATTGTAAATATTAATCTGTGAATGGATGCGGCCATCTTAAGGACCCATGCTATTTTGTCTAAACGTTACAACTTTAGTAGCAGCTGTTGATTAGTGAACGTTTCTCAGCATCGATAACTATGAACTCTGAGACGCTATTTTGTTTAGTTCTAACTATAATGCATCAGCTGATCGTCATTTTTGCTGAGAGTTACGAAGACACAGTAGAAACGGAAGAAAATTCACATCCAGATGCACATATTACCGTTTACAAGAAAGGTAACTCTTGTGTTGGTGGAAGTATTCTGGTGGTAAGCGAACCAGGTAAGCTGGTACTTAATTCAAGTATCTGTAACATCACGACCAGCAAAAAGGAATGGCAGAAACAGCCTCATGTACAATATACTTATGGTCTTCATGTAAGTGAACCCTTAAAATTCAGATTGTAGCACATAGTTAAAATCGTGTTTGCTCTTAGTAAAATTTATATGTTTTATGTGTAGAGAAATACTTATATGATCTTAATAAGAGTTAGGTGGCATATTTAAATTTCTTAAAACTAAAAAGGTAGATTTTACAGTTGACCTGTCAAATTTAGTTATAGTTTCTTACGCCTTATATCAACAAGAGCTTCATATTATCTGGTGATATGTAAGGTCGTAGGTTGTGATTCCTAGGATAGTTTATGATTGTGTAATTGTACATGATTGTTAATAGAATCGTATGACTAAAGTAGGAACTACCAAATGATCCAGACGAGTGCCAACTGTACTAGAATAAAAATCCCTTTCACCCTTTCTCATGTTACAAGTTTTATTGACATGTTTATTAGTTCTAAATAAACAAAAAAAATAATATTTACCTTATTGATACAATAAGGGTAATATGAAACCTTATTTATTAGAATTGTTACTATTTATAATTATAAACATTTCTGTTTTTACATAACATTTGGGAGGGTAGACACTTCTAAACCCTGGTAGACGTTTTACTTCGGGTAAACGACCCTCCACACGTAGTCTTATGATCGTTGCCACTTCCACTATCAACAAATTGTGTCTTACCTACCTAAGTCTAGCTATATTCGTAATTCTTTCTTACTCTTTACAGTCGGTAATAGTCCTACAAGCTAGTCATCTAAAAAAAAATAAGAAAAAATTGTTTCTTTTCTCAGAGTTACTTGTTATTTACTCTGACAGAAAAAGAGTTTGAATTATCTCTAGCACTGAAACAGAATCTACAATTAATGTTCAGCGTTATTGTCATATTTACATAATCTGAAATAATATTCGATCGTTATTGAGTTTAAATTTGTTTACAAAATTAACAAATAAAGTAACTCCTGCATATTATTCTTGATATGAAGTTTTAGAGACTTGTTAGTAAAGTTTCAAGTTATTTAAATGACCATTTCTTATGGTAAGCCTGAATGTGTACGTTTATCACAGAGAATAATTTTCGGCTTGCCGTGACACATTCATCGATTTTTATACAAACTGTGGGATGGGGAACGAAAATGTATTTAACGATTAACGAAAATATTATTAAAAAAATGTTTACAAGTATGCAATTTATTAATATTTTTTATACGTGATTTTAATTATAATAAATAAAATACATTTTTGTAGATCTCGATTAGAGAACTGTTTTTAAAATTGCAAGTGAAATTATTTATTTTTAATGCTAATCTATAGACACTCTTAATGTTTAAACATGTTCTACAGCTTTTCACCACAAGTTTTTAATTTCTTCTTGTAAATAATGTTTGGGAACAATTCAATTGTTACTATATTTATCAAACACAAATTTTATACGAATATGATCAAAGTAAGAGAATTACCGATCGAGCATTGGCTACTTCAGACTGAGAGTATGTTATGTGAACGAGTACTAGACGTGAATATATGCGGTCATTTTTGGGACAAATTAGATCTTGATTAAGCGCCATAACGTATCGACACTAGTTGTTCATTAATAAATGTTTTTCATTATCGATCACTATGCACAGTGCGACTCTATTCTGTTTCGTTCTGGCTATAGCGTACAAGCAGGGTATAGTTTCTGCAAGGTTTGTGCTACACGAAACGGAAGAAGTAAACGGCACAATATTAGAATACAAAAAAGGTAATGCTTGTATTGGCGGAAGTATCAAGGTTACTACGCAACCGGGGAAATTTCTACTTAGTAAAAAAAATTGTAACATCACGTTGAGCAAAAACGAATGGCAGAAACAACCTTTTGTACGTTATTCCTTTGCGGATGAAGTAAGTAACTTGAAACATTTTCTAGTTGCCGATATATTTGTAAACGTGTTTTAAATCAAATGTGCACGTCTTACGCTTAAGGGAATGTATAAGCTTACTCAAATACACGAGTCAGAGAACTTATTTAGAGTTCGAAGACAGATTTTTTCATTGTCAGTTACTGTATTTTCAAATTGGACCAAACTTACATAAAACCAAGGTGGTATATTTTAAAAGAAATGTGTTAGAAAAAGTCCCTGTAATATCTATATATGTAAATTTACACATGTAAGTCTTAGTTACGGGTTCGTCCGGTGTTTAAAGTTTTAGATGAATATTATCTGATGAAAAATAGGTTGTGATTGTGTAATTGTCTCCTATTTTAACCCAACTATTAATAAATGTTATAGGTATCAATAAAACGGTACTAGCATAATGTTACTAGAAATAAAATTAGTATAATCCTTCGTTTTTTACAAGATGCATTATTGAAAAGATTATTATTTTAAAAAATACAAAAAAAGAATAGAAAATAAATATTTTTTAATTGCCAGAATTATAAACCGCCATTGTTATTTAAACTTTTGGTAGCTGGTATAATAGGAGCACTGTCAGTGAAGGTGAGAGGTGTAAAAATCAATGCTGTTCTGCAGACATTGGTTCTTTTTGGAATTTTGACCGTTCTAACCTATATGTAAATTAATGTATATTTGGGGAGTACAATTTTTCACGTCCATGGAACTCCATATTCCATACGAGATTCCCGGCTGGTGCTAAATGAGCAATATAAATTAAAGTTATCTACGGAATTGTAATCATATTTTTTATATAAATTCTATCTAACGAGTTATTAACATTGAATAGCCTATAAGACGGACATCAATTTGAGTTTATTTTATGTAGATTCAACACTCTCTTAGTTATTAACGATGGACAAAGAATAAAGGAGACATTAATTTGGAGTACAATTTTCTTCATTTAAACGATCCTAAAACTGCTTTGATATTGTTGAAATGGAGCAAATTGTACGGTTGGTGTAGGAGATTATTGGCAGTTATTCATTCGATGTAGAAATCATAAACATATAGATCGACGCTTAATGAAGCAGAATTTCAATATATACAGCTGTACGTTTTGCTAACGCTGGGCGTAGAGTCAGCACAGTCTGAAGACGCGTCGGGAGAAGGACGAGAGTCGTAGTACGCAGACTGGCTAGTAGCGGCAGAACCAGAGCGGAACTCCTAGTGCGCGAGTAATAGACACTCTTCACCCTTGTTTAGAGAAGCTCTACTTCATGTAAAGAAAATCATACATCATAACATGCGTATCCCCTCATATTCTCCATAAAAAGATTTCATGTTATCTATCTTAATTCTAAATACTGTATATACAACTCTTTCCTATTCTCTTTAGTCAATGATAAACATTCTGGTTGATCGCATTAGATCTGCAAAAAAAAACACGAACACGGAAATGTCTTTTTATCAAAATTTATTTTTGCTGTTTACTCAGAAAAAAATATGTGTATACTGTTTTGGTTCAACTGTTTTTGTTTCCACCTTGTCAATGCTGTATTAGTCCTGGAAAAATGTTAGAACAGCTACTTCACGTCTATACTTTCCAAATTGGACAGAAAATATTAAGACGAACAAAAACACATTTAAAAAGAAGTAGGAAAAATATTAATGATAAAAGGTTTATACGTGTACTCTTATAGTTTTTGTAAAATGTTTTTTAGTGAACTACTTCTAAGATTGCAAAAGTTTTTTTTATTTTAGTATTAATCCACCAACAAACTCAATTTTGAAGTATAATCTATTAGCATTTTACTAACAGGATACTAATTTCATTTTTACATCAAATCACAGGCGTGATCAAATTATTAATACGTGTATCAAAAATAAATTACATATTCATGATCAAACACTATTAGAGTTCAAACACCGATTGTTTCAGATTGAGTGTATAATATGTGAACGAGACACAGATGATTGTAAAGACCAATCTGTGAACGAACGAGATCATTTTAAAGAAAATCTCTTGATTGCCGGATTAATCTTAACTATATTAGCAGCTGATTAGTTAATGACTGTCAGTATCAATGATGTATTCTGCGACCTTATTTTGTATTATTCTGGCTATAATGCACCAGCAGCTAATCATTCCTGCTAAGTATATTTGTGACAAGGATGACCCAGAAGGAAAAATTAGAAGATACAAGAAAGGTAATGCCTGCGTCGGTGGAGGTATTGAAGTGACCACCGAACCAGGAAAATTTGTCCTTAATAAAACTAACTGTAATATCACGATGAGCAAAGAAGAGTGGCAGAAACAGCCGTTTTTACATTATCCTTTTGGCCATGCAGTAAGTTAACCTAAAAAAAATATATTGTAGTAGCCTACATATTCGAAAACGTGATTTCTTAACGTACGTCTTAAGTTTAAGGAAATATGTAAAACTACTCAAATATACGCATCTTATTTATAGTTCGACGATACATTTAAACTACATGTTTTTATAATTTTTAAAGTGGAAAGTACACAAAACTTCGAGAAGGTACCTGTCGAAACTTAGTTAATGTTAACATAAATTTTGCCTTAAATCTTCGAAAAGACAGAAAATTTGTAAACGGATGTTTCAAGTGTTAGTTTACCAGGTCCACAAAAACTATATTTTCTGTTAATATATAAGGTATTGAGTTATGATTCTTATAATAGGTTATGAGTGTGTAATTGTCCATTGATGTTTTAAAAGAATTGTATATTTCAGACGATTAGAACTAGAGTTGGCCATCCCTCATGTTTTAAGAGTAAATACACATTGTTTAACCCTCTGAATTAAAAGCAGAAACAAAACTTTTTACTGAAAATTATAAACTTTTTACTGGCATATTCGTCTAATTGCAGTTACGCTATTTACGACAACAGCACTGAAACGTATTGCACAAAAAAGTATAAGTCTAACGGATTTTACTAATTTTCATCACTTAGGCCTTCATCTAACATTAGAGCAATGCCGTAAAGGTCCATTTTGGATAAATATGCCAAATTTTATTAGTTTTCAAAAGACCTGGAAGAGTTTTTGGCAACTATACTTGAATTAAAATCAGCGCCAGCCATTCTCATCTCTGAACAGGTTTAATTGAAAAAATGTTTATTAGTTTTTATTAAGGCGCTTATTAAAACAGATATTGTTAAAATTATAATTTAAAAAACGTTTAATCTTTCTTCAGGGTTTTTTTGTTTTTGTTATTTCTCAGAAGAAAATAAAGAGATAATTTTTCTGGAATAGAGAAACAAAATTTCGTTTGTAATCTAGAATTGTTTCCCGTAATTTTAGTTTTCTTCTTTTAAAGGTAAATTTATGGAAACCGAAAAAGGTGTTTAATAAAAAATAGGAAAAACGTGAATAATAAACATAACTTTAAAATTTTAATTATTATTTTAAAATGTTTTGGAATTATAATATTAGAAAACAACATTCTGTAAAATGTTGATTACTGAACTGTTTTCAAGATTGCCCAGACATTGTTCCTTTTTCCTAAAGCTAATCTATAACACATTCTTGTCTTCTAAATTATTAACATTTTACCGAAAAGTTTCTAATTTTATCTTTGTATCAATTTTTATGGTTAATTCGTTTGAATATATGTTCATGAAATCTAAATTTCACATTCATATGTCAAATTTAAAAACAAGTATCATTCAAACACTGATTAAGAGAACGAAAAACAATGATCTGTGAATATAGATCTTTTAATGGCTGTGAGAATTTTCTAAAGTGACGTAATCTGGAAGAAAGTAATTAAATGTAGTGATATTAACAGCTGTTGATTAATAAACGTCTCCAAGTATTTATGCGGAATGTCCTCGTTGAGAGTTTATTATTTCGTTTTGTGTATAATATTACACCAGCAGCATGTGACTTTTGGTAGGATTAAGAAAGTTGACTATCAAATATTACCTTACGTCAAAGGTAATGCGTGTGTTGGTGGAGTTATTCAAGTGATTAGTGAACCATCTAAACTAGTGCTTAATAGAACTCTCTGTAACATCACGACCAACAAACACGAATGGGAGAAACAGCCATTTGTAACATATCGTTACGCACATATAGTAAGTTAATAGTTCAATAATTTTGAAAACCTGTCGTTAAGAGATTATGAAATACTTGTATGATATTATTTAAAGGTGTTCTTCTAATATTTAATGAAATAAAATAAGAATGTGTTAGGGCTCTTACAAAGAGTTCGACGTGAGATTTAAGGTTTTGTAGTTATCAACCTTTTTAATTATTTTAATACAGGAGAGAATTAATTACATGATACTAAGATAGTAAATTTGAAAAGTGAGTCAAAATTGAATCGACTTCAGATTTAACTATAGTCTAAATGCTTGTACAAGATACCCAGTGAAAATACTATAGACAATATTTCCTGAAAACTACGCAAAATGTAGGAATTTGATGTAAGGAAATTTAGGTTTAATTTTACCCAGTGTTTATAGATTTTTAACTCACGTCTCTTGACTACACTGTGATTTTTGTTGCCCCGGGTTATGAGTGCTTAGCTTGAGCGAAAATAGTTCATTTGAGTCAAGAGTTGAACCTGAGCGCTGATACTTTCTACTTAACTCCCCGCCCTGAAGTCTATGAAATAGATGTAATCTGTGGATAGTGTAGACCACGTAACCGCGCACTTGGCCTTGAGAGATCCCACGAGATTTCTCGTGTACTACCACTTCTTAAAACATGTTACATATTCAGAATGTACTATAAATCATCAGCTTCTAGATCCGATAAGTCTACACATATTTCAAGATTGTTTCTTATATCATACCAAAGCTAATTTATCATCGAATTTATCTAATATCGGCCGTCTCATGCAAGCCAGTGTTTTGAGAGTCCTTATCATGTTTGTAGAAAAGTATTCGTACTAACCCTTTATTTCCCGTCTCGCCTTCTATAATCTCTCGAGGCCAAGTGCACGGTTACGTGGTCCACTCTACACCAGTGTATAAAAAAGGTTAAAGAATAAAGTGTAGAAAATTGAAGGTGAAAGCTGTAGGTGAAACTGAAGCGTAGGAAATAAAACTCACAGAGGTAGGACTTTAAAGGGTTTACTAATTCATCATATCCTACATTGCCCCCACGAATCCATCCTCAATTTAACAGTATCTCAAATCGTAAGACTAGCGTCCGTTCAAAGACGTAGGGCTCAGTGCCACAATTCGTGTTACCAGAATGTATGAATCCTCAGGGAGGAGGGAGGGAGGAAGGGTTTGTAGGGAGAGAGGAAGAGAGAGGGGGGGGGGGAGAAAAAGAGAGAGAGAGACAGTCAGACAGACAGAGAGACAGAGAGGAAGAGAAAGAGAGTATTACTTCAAAATATGTTGTAGGAATACCTTTTACTAGGAATTGACAACGCGATGTTATTTGGTGAACAGTATTGGTAGGAAATTATTAATAAATACCTTCAAACGGAAACACGTCGAGTACTCTTTTAACTGCAAACAGCATTAAATTTAAAATCCCTCAATTCTGTGCTAAACAGTTGTAAAAAAGTGTAGCTAAAATGAGATTGGCAAAATATATTGTATAGTGCGGACCACGTAGCCGTGCACTTGGCCTTGAGAGATTGCAGTAGGTGAGACTGGAGGTAGAGCGTTAGTTCCAATACTTCCCTACAAACATGATAAGGACTGTCAAAACACTAACTTGCATGAGACTGTCGGTATTAGATAAATTCGATGTTAAATTAGCTTCGGTATGAAATAAGAAACAATCTTGAAATATGTAGGCCCTATAGATATATCGGATACAGAAGGTTTTGATGTGAGGAACATTCTGAATATATAACATGTTTTAAGAAGTGGTAGTACACGATAAATCTCGTGCAATCTCTCAAAGCCAAGTACATGGTTAGGTGGTCCACACTATACAAACATATTTTTCCAATTTTATTTTAGCTACACTTTCAATTACATCTGTTGAGAACAGAATTGGAGGATTTTAAATTTAACGCTGTTTACAGTTAAGTAATCAACGTGTTTTCGTTTGAAGCTAATAACTTTTGGTAAGCTATATTGATTAATCGCAAAATCGACTCGTAATTAAGCCCCTGTATTAAGTGAGTTAGACTTCATAATAATTTGTTCACTCCACAAGTCTTTTTTGTATCCCATTAAAATTTAAATGTATTATAACTTAACTTTTGTTATAATTAAATTTATATTCAAAAGTTATTTATTTACCTTGCCTATTAATGTCACACCTTCTTGTTTATAAAGAATTAACAATCTTATCAATTTTTAAACATCACTTGCATTTATTCTCTTCAATTAACTCTACACATTATTCCAAATTTATATTAATATTTTGCAGTGACAGGATTAATATCTCAACTAATATTACAATGATAAAAGGTGGAATTATGAGGCTTTAGATTTCTAATAAAATGACATAACAAAAAAAAAACAGTATTAAAATTTTATTCTTGCTCTCGGGTCGCTATTACGGGAATTTTGCTTTTAAATTAGAAATGGTGAAACTAGAATAATTTTTATAAATTTTGATGAAATTAAAATTTGTTCTGAACTAAAAGATAGATGTCTGTTGGCTACACTTATATTTAAATAATACTTATTGTTCTGAAGAGTCCCTGGAATCCTGGCCTTGGTTATTACCTTCTGCACTTACACTTGATACCGTACACAAAAAACTTTATATTTCAAAAAAACTTTTACGTCGCACTTTTTAAATTTTACTTATAAAAAAAAACTCTTTACTTAATTTAATCAATGTCTCCCTTTACAACACTTCCATCCTGGTCCCCACCAATCCGTCTTCCTCTGAGACTCTCCTCAAACTTCCTCCTTAACTCCCGATCATTTAGTTTTTATTAAAATTCTTATCTTTCCCACTACCACCAATACGTTCTTTGTAAGTTTCCCACAGTTCTACAATTAGCTAAACGTAACGGTACACGGTTATTTTCCCAGGCTATATCGGCATCTGGATTTCCCGTCTTAACCACTATGGACACTTCTCTATTGTCTATGGTTGCCGGACTCAACTTATAGCTTTCCTGGAAAGGATAATGACATGGTACCTGCTTTATCCGCACTAGAAAACTATTTGTGTCTTTCCTTGCCTAACTCTACAGATGATTATTTTAGAAACTAACTTAATTTAATCTAAAGCCTCGTACTTTATGTTATAGAATATATAGTTCACTTTATGGATGAATTTTAATTTATATAATTATTATAACAAATAAAGTTTACTATTTCAGAACCATTATTAATTGAATGATTAGGTCTATTATTATATTAGCAACCTATAATAGATCTATTATTATATGAGCAGTAGACCCTAGGGTAGAAAGTGTAGTGTTTTAATAATGATGATAATCCCATTATTATGTGTTTAAAATACAATAAAATTTAAATTTATTAAAATATATTACTATACTTAATATAATAATATTTTTTGTTGCAGGAAAACTTTTTTAACCTCATGCTTGTTGATGCTAATCACACTGAGCATGAATATTTCTTACACTGGCTTGTTGTCAACATTCCGGTACGTAACAAAGGGTTTTAAATACAAGTATATTATGGTTATACTATTTTATTCTTGTGGTCTTGATTCTGTTGCAGGATGATTTTAATGTAAAAAATGGTTTTATTTGGTTTAGAAGAGGTTTAATATTGAGTTGCTAATAATAAGTGTTGATATAAAATATTTTGAAAATAATTCCCATAGTGAAATTTTAATGATTAGTTCAGAAATATTTAATTTGTATAAAGCAAATGAAACTTATCGCGGTGTTTTATACCTAAGTAAAGGGTGGCAAACTAAATCGTTCTATTTTGCTGTAGTTGTACTTTTTACCTTCCACTCTACGAATAAAAAGTAGGCTAATATAGGCCTGTATTATTTAATAAATAATTATTACTATTAGAAATATGTATATGCATATGACAGATTAGGTGGAAAAAAGAAAGCGAAATTAAATAATACAATTGATTAATTAATTAAATTTAATTAGTGATTTAAATTTGTAAAAAACTGTATTAACATCACGTGTCATCCACTAAAAATTTTGGAAAAATGTACTTGATGAATGGATGAATAAAACGTATTTATAAACGATTGAAAGTTTAAAACAAAATAAATAAATATGTATGAATGTATATATATATAGATTGTATATATAGAATATCAAATGTGTTTTCCTGTTAGAATATTTTTAAGATCAAATAATATACACAAACACAGGAATATTCAATTTATTGAATAATAAACTCAAAGCCTTTCGCTGGTTTACATTACCAACATCCTCAGGAGTTACAATACTAAGAATATTACCAACTCCTGAGGATGTTGGTAATGTAAACCAGCGAAAGGCTTTGAGTTTATTATTCAATAAATTGAATATTCCTGTGTTTGTGTATATTATTTGATCTTAAAAAAAAATATATATATATATATATAGGCTATATATATATATATATATATATATATATATATGATGAATTGTTACTATCTGGAGTAACAACAGTTGTTGGGTTCACCTCGTCAATGCTGGATGAGATTCTAGCGAAACGTCGGAACTGCGTATTTATGGACTGCAGAATGAACGGATGTACTCCAGATAGTAACAATTCATCATATTTTTCCATCCGTGTAGGAATACGTATCAGCATATATATATATATATATATATATATATATATATATCGAGAGAGAGAGAGAAAGAGAGAGAGAGAGAGAGAGAGAGAGAAAGAGAGAGAAAGGGGAGTGTAGAGTAATAGTAGGGATGGAAAAAAGTAAAGACATATGAGAAGGCTATTGTGATTCAGAGCAGTGAAGTTTACTTTGCATTATATTATTATTTTTATTATTAAAAAAATTCAAAGTCATATATCACCCTTATATGTTATTAAGAATTCGTTCTACAAAACCTAGTGAAAACGTCATTAGCATCATGACACCATGACACTCTGTGAACGCGTCGATCACCTGAAACACCTTCCAAAAGGAAGAATTTATTGATTTAAAATATATAAATATCTTTGTAAACTAAGTGTAGGCTACTTTTTAAAATTCTTACTATTAGTTCACACTCTTTATCCACCCATCTCATTCTCTCTCTGTCTGTCTCTCTCTCTCTCTCTCTTGCTCTCTCTCTCTCTCTCTCTCTCTCTCTCTCTCTCTCTCTATATATATATATATATATATATATATATATATATATATATATATATATATATATATAATCCCTTTTTCCAAACTTCGCTTAACCAAAACTCTCGATGGAGTATCGAAAATACGGAAAAGAGTTGTAGATACGAGTCATAGATACGGCAAAGATTCATACGCCAACGCGGTAAATATCCTGAGCGGAAGGAGGAGGAGGGAGAGATTGTTGTTGTTTTGTTAGAAAATACATCTACTGTAATATATACAGTAAAACAGGTTTTATGTGTTTTACTTGAAGAAATATACTTTAAAATACTCATTATTATTTCGGAAGATTAGGGTTTTATCTATCTATCTATCTATCTATCTATCTATCTATCTATTCATCTATCTATCTATCTATCTATCTATCTATCTATCTATCTATCTATCTATCTATCTATCTATCTATCTATCTATCTATCTATCTATCTATCTATCTACCTACCTACCTACCTACCTACCTACCTACCTACCTACCTACCTACCTACCTACCTACCTACCTACCTACCTACCTACCTACCTACCTACCTACCTACTTACCTACCTACCTACCTACCTACCTACGTACCTACCTACCTACCTACCTACCTACGTACCTACCTACCTATCTACCTATCTACCTATCTACCTATATCTATCTATCTATCTATCTATCTATCTATCTATCTATATATATATATATATATATATATATATAATATAATATCACACCGATGTTACTACATTACATCACACGATATGTTAATATATTATTTTATTTTAAATATTAGTTAACGTTTTATAATAAATTTCACCGTTAATTAAAATCTATTTAATTATTCTACAACATTCTAGAGCATTAAATCTTTCAAGAATATCGTTAGAATTTATTAAAAAAATGACTGTAATAGCGACCTAAACGTTAAGAGTAAAGTAATAATAAACATATTATTCAATAATTTCCAGGGCGAAGGCTTCCAAACTGGTGATATATCAAAGGGACAAGTGCTAGCACGTAAGTAACAAAACATTTATTTGTTTAGTATAGTAGTTACTGATCATTTACTATGCTATTGAAAGAAAATTAGGAATTGAATTTGAAGTAAAATTTATGTATTGAAATATATCAATATCTACCTACATCCTTATTTAAAATATATTAGGTAAATTGTAAAATTGCAGCTATTTGCACGACATTCCGCCAAAGTTAAAAAAGAACCTGCTAAGAGAATATGTTTTTTAAAAAGAGTTATATATAACTGTACCTATAACTATACTTATAATTTTCTGTGAGTCAATAAATCAAAAAGTTTCATTTTAACTCTTTCTCCGAACGTCATGGACAAAATCAATAAATAAAACAATTTTTTCCCGGATAATAAAACAATATTCCTTCCAATAAGAGAGAGTCTGGAAGGCTATTTAAATATTCATTTTAACCCCTGTCTTCATTAGGCGCGAAGCGCTTTTTAGAAACACATTTCTTCAGGTTTGGAAAGAGGTGGAAGTCCAAAAGTGCACAAATCAGGAGAGTAGGGGGGATGGCAGAATAAATCGTACCCCAAATCTCGCTATTTTACCATTGCCAACTAATGTTTCTTAGCAGGTGAGTTTTCTTGATGAAAGATTAATTTTCCTCTTCAAGTCAGGCCTTTTGACATCCAGTTGGTCAAGAAGGCTGGAGTAATTCATGAGTAATCGTTCTGCTTTTTTCAAAGTAATCGATTAACAAGATCCCTTTGGCATCACAAAACACACTCGTCATGATCTTTTCATCTAATCAGATCGATTCCACTTTCTTTGGTGCTTCCAGCAACTGTTTTTACTGGTGTTTAGTTTCAGGGTTGTAGTGGTGTCATCCATAATGACAAATCGCAGCACAAAATTAGTCGGATTCTTTTTGAATTGGAATAGTTCACATATTTCCATCGCAATGTTTACTCATTCTAGTAGTAATGCTGCTAGTATTTCCCTCTTCGAGTGATGTTTACTCGGTCTGTTAGTAGTTCATATGTTTCTAATGAACAAAGTTTACTCGGTCTAGTAGTAATGCTACTAAAACTTCCCTCTTCGAGTCATGTTTACTCGGTCTATTAGTAGTTCACACATATCCAACGAACATAGTTTACTCATTCTAGTAGTAATGCTGCTAGTATTTCCCTCTTCGAGTCATGTATACTCGGTCTATTAGTTGTTCACATACATCCAACGAACAAAATTCACTCGGTCCAGTAGTAATGCTGCTAGTATTTCCCTCTTCGAGTCATGTTTACTCGGTCTATTAGTAGTTCACATGTTTCTAATGAACAAAGTTTACTCGGTCTAGTAGTAATGCTATTAAAATTTCTCTCTTCGAGTTATGTTTACTCGGTCTATTAGTAGTTCACCTGTTTCTAATGAACAAAGTTTACTCGGTCCGGTAGTAATGCTACTAAAACTTCCCTCTTCGAGTCATGTTTACTCGGTCTATTAGTAGTTCACACATATCCAACGAACATAGTTTACTCGGTCCAGTAGTAATGCTGCTAGATTTCCCTCTTCGAGTGATGTGTACTCGGTCTATTAGTAGTTCACATATATCCAACGAACAAAGTTTACTCTGTCCAGTAGTAATGCTGCTAGTATTTTTTTCTTCGAGTGATGTTTATTTGTTTTTTTCTGCAAACAATAATTAATATTTTTTTCACAAAAAAGACAATTCAATATTTTATTTTTGTTCAATCGAATACCTTGTGTTTTCTGATATTGGGGATATTGTGTCTTTTATATTTACAATAATAATAAAAACTAAAATATGGAGTTGCTTAGGAGTATTATTGGTTGCGTAGAAATTATAACAAATCTCCTAAGGAAAGATGGATTTTTTTAAAACAAAGAGATTTAATACACTTCTCCTTTCTTTTACAAATTTGCCATATCATTTATTGCATTTGTTTCTTTTTTGGCTCTTCTGTTAAACTTCCTTACATGCTTGATTATTATTTAATAACTCTAAGAGTATTTGTAAACAAGTTTGGCTACGAACCTACACATATACAATACATATTAACAGTATATTTGCGATTTATGTGTCTAATAATAATATCCTTTAACCTTACAATATAATAATGTTCCTTCAGACAATAAAATATCTTAAATAATAAATAAATTATTTTGTGTTAGATTATCAATCTGTGTTTCTTGTTTCAGCATATATACCAATAAATCCGAAGGAAGGAACTGGGCTACATATCTATGAGTTCTTAATATACATTCAAGTACGGTTCCCAGTGTGCAATGTAATAACCGCAGCAAACATTTCAGACAAAGAACGCGATAGATTTAACATAGAACAGTGGCATGCTGTGTATGAAAACATTACTACATTCCTTGGACCAGCAACGGGTACCCAATTCTTAGCGGAATATTGAATAAACTATTTCCAGAAAAGTATTTATTTTAAATTATTGACATTTTCAATAGAAAATGTTTAGCTAAATCAAGTCCAAAAGTGTATTATTAGTTGTAGTTCTAATATTAGGCAAAATTAATTTGTTAATATATATGATTATTTGAATTATGTATTTAAATGATTTTAGAAAATATGAAATCTTAAAGCGTTTACATTTATCGATTGGTTAGAACCTTTTTAGGCGCGCTGATTTTAGAACTCAAGGAAAAACAAACATATATTAATTTTTACATTTGTTATATTTAATAGGTAAAGGAAAATACAGTCCTCAATAAAACACACCATTAAAAATATCAGTTAGACAAAATATTAAAAAAAATAATAGATGTAGTAAAACAACAAATAACTACGTCCAAGCAAAGAAGCTAAGAGAAGCAATCTCTCAATATTAATATGAAAAACAATATTCATAAAACAAAACAGTAAAATTCCTACTAATAAATATGAAAACGAAATAATAAAAGTAATAAAATCTCACAACATAAATAAAGGAGTAATCAGTCCAAAGTAAAATAGAATAAAAAAACTCGATCTCATTAAAAATCCTGTTAGTACAGAAATGTAAGAGAGCAATACCACCTTTTAAATAAAATAATACACCATAATTTTACACAACCAAATTTATAGCAAAAAATAATGTGAAAAAAGTCACAATAGATATGGCGATAAATTTAATATTTCTTCCTGAAGAAACATACAACGAAAAGAAAACTGTAATAAAATAAATATGATATTACAAACATGTACACAAACATTGCAATAAATATGATGTTACAAACATGTACACAAACATTGCAATAAATATGATATTACAAACATGTACACAAACATTGCAATAAATATGATATTACAAACATGTACACAAACATTGCAATAAATATGATATTACAAACATGTACACAAACATTGCAATAAATAATATTACAAACATGTACACAAACATTGCAATAAATATGATATTACAAACATGTACACAAACATTGCAATAAATATGATATTACAAACATGTACACAAACATTGCAATAAATATGATATTACAAACATGTACACAAACATTGCAATAAATAAAATTATGCTAATATTCAGTTTCACGTTAAATATTTTACGAAATAAACAAATAAGTAAGAAAACGACTAAGCATAGTAAGGAATACTTTTTGTCTCTTCTTACTAACATAAACAAGGGGCTTAGCAATAATCATCAAGATTATGAAAAAGATTCATTTTGGCATTGGATACACAAGGTAATGAAGGATTATACTTATCATACAAGAAAGTGATAATGTAATATATATATATATATATATTATATTAAATATGGTGATATGTTTTCTTGTAATATAGTTAAGAAATTAAAAATATTTCAAAAACAAGAATACTTTAATTGAATATATTTAATCAAAGCTTTTCGCCGATAAAATAGTACCAGCATCTTCAGAAAAATAATTGTCTAATAAAATATTTTTACAAAATTAAATCATATGTGCTACATACGACCATATATTTATAAGGTCATTGATGCTATAGAAAAAATTACATAAAGTGCAATACTTATAAACATATGGTCGTTTGTAGCATATATGATTTAATTTTGTAAAAATATTTTATTAGATAATTATTTTCCTCAAGATGCTGGTACTATTTTATCGGCAAAAAGCTTTGAATAAATATATTCATTAAAAGTATTCTTGTTTTTGAAATATTTTTAATTTATTATTATTATTATATATATATATACAGGAAGCATAATCAATAAAATAAACCAACCTCAAAAATATGTCCTACACTTAATAACAGAAAATATAAAATCCAATGAACAGACTGTAATAAATTATACAACGGCCAAACAAAAAAAAATTAAAAGACTGATATAAATAGCACCTCAAGGGACACATCAAACCTGAATTTACAATTCAAACTTAGTTACAAACGCCATAAAAAACAAACATACATTCCTCACATTAGAAAACATACATCATAAGTCTGAAAATGACAATCTGAGAACAGATACAAATTTATAAACATAAAAGTAATATAATAAACGAACAAATACGAATAAAATTAAAAAACGATAAATTATTCAACTTAATAGACAAAATTAACCCCAAGACAAACTAAAAATGTTCCCCCACAGTGCAGTGTAGCCGAAAATAGAACAATAAAGGTATTCCACGTGACAACGGAAATCCCACACATCTTCCAATCTGCAACACCCAGTTTCAGTTGATGCTCGACCATGAAGATACCATTAATCTTCGAATGTAACTCGCATAGATACCAAGTAAGATTCGTAAGTGCATTTAGTGGTTTAAGTACATTTAATGATAGAGATAAGTGAACATAAGAAAACAGTGCTGCAAAGGTATATATATAACAAAATATGTGTTCTTGTATAACTATGAAAAAAATAAGAGAAATATAAATACAAGGATAATTTATTGAATTATACAATACAAAGCTCTTCACCTTCAAACAGCACCAACATCATCAGGAATAATAAAGAAAATCACGCATGTATGTGTTAGTTAGATCTAAGTTGTAAATGTTTACAAGCAACTTTGTTGGATCTAGCTAACTCATGCATGCTTGATTTTCTTTATTATTCCGGAGGATATTGGCGCTGTTTACCAGCGAGGAACTTTGAATTATTGTGTAATTCAATAAATTATTCTTGTAATTGTATTTCTCTTATTTTTTTCATGGATATATATATATATATATATATATATATATATATATATATATATATATATATATAAAGAACTAAGTCAAAATACAAATACAAGAATTATAATTGAATTTACAATTCAATTATAATTCTTGTATTTGTATTTTGACTTAGTTCTTTATTAATACACAAGAATACATATTGCGATATATATATATATATATATATATATATATAGGGGAAATTCCTCTGAAAGTACGCACTTAATTAAACATTTGTGTAAAAATTGGGAGAGTTGAAAAAATGAGTTTTTTTGTATTCATGGTTTTTTTAGTTCATTACTATATGTTAAAATAAACATCACAGTATTTGTAACATACATTTTAATGTAGTAGTTATTTCAGAATTCTTTACTCTATGTAATTACTCTATGTAATACTCTTGTAGACTATTCCTCAAAGAGTCCGCACCATTATTTACAAATTTATAAACAAATAGATACGCAAGGCTAGGCTACAACAGAATCATTACCTTAAGCTAAAATTTGTTTTGTAAGGTTAATGAGCTTAACGTTTAAAATAACCATAATATATAATTTTATTGTATGGAATTACTTTTAACAAGAGTCACATTTGAAAAAGCCTGAATCCTCATGGCTAGATCACTTTTCATGTCATCATGACTTGCAGGAGTGACACAGGATCCAGTCTTCAGTTATGGGTTCAATTTAAATTTCTGCACTGCCCAGGCAGATCACTCTGTTGCCCTTGATATTATCTAATAGCTCGGGCGTATGTGGGATACTAAACACAGAACTGGAATGAGATAACGCATTGGTAGATGATGAAGTTGAAGGTACATTTGAATTAAATAAGGGTTTTGGCTTTTTTGTAATCCTATTTTCCATTGGTTTTGTAGAAGAAGCAAGAAGTTCATTTTTAAAAAACGTGATGATGTCATTACCTGGGACTTCTTTCCTCTTCCCTTACGTTTCTCTGGACAGGTCACTTTCAGAAGTGGAAGCAGTAACGATGGTGAAATCAATTCCTGGTCAGTAGCACCAAGTGTTTCTGGTCTACTAATCCGAGTACTGCTGCTATAATAGACATTTTTACCTTCACCAAACTCCTCAACAGAACCTTCTGGTTGATCTGTGATAGCAGAAGGTCCGAAGTCTTCATCGCTAAAAACGTCCGAATTGAATGGGTAGATTCCCGTTCAAAGCTTTGAAAGAATTCTTTAGTTTCTTTATCACAGCAACTCTTTCGTATGACTTGCGATAAATATTAGCGATTTCTCTATGGGTTATTGCTTGTTCTGGATTATTAACCATCCACTAATTGCATTATAAAGAGTAAGCAGATTTTAAAGGCCCAAAAAACCTTGTCTAGTGGCTGCATCATTTGACAAGAATTAGACGGTAGTGAAAGTAAGGTAATAAAATTATCTCTGCAAAAAAGTATTGCTTCTAAACTGCCGTTAGACGAAAGGTTGTCCAGAAACAATAGAGCAGGGTCACTTTCACACGGTTTAACAAACATTACAAAGTTTTTTAACGAGTCATAAAATAAGCCCGTATTTATGAACTTAAATATGATATTAGAGGCAAACTTCCCGTTGGAGCATCGTTATAAAGTTCCACATTCATTCTCTTCCTATGATTTTATTGCTGGTGGTATGTAAAGGCCACTCGGTGACCCACAACAGACAACTGTGACTAGTTGGCTCTTTCCGCAGACTCTATTTTTGAAACGTGCTGCTGGGTGATGTTGAATTGGGCCCACGGTCAGTTAGGGTCGTAAAAACGACGGTTGAATTGGTCCCATGGTTAGTTCGGAGGTAGTGCGAATTGGGCCTATACCTCTACAATCATGATCTACAAAATGGAATGCTGGCATCCAGCTTAGCTTTAAATACATTCAAACGTCTAAAATAGATGTTTGGTTACGGTCAGATGAGGGTCAATCATCTATTTTAGGCGATTCATTTTAAACATCTCGTTTTTATATAAATATAAAGAGCCGTGTAGTAATATTTTATGTTATATGTGTATAAAATAAAACCCCCTGGCCACACCATTGCCAGGTGGCCATTGGAAAGGTTCAGCATGTCACCATTAAAGGGTTAACATGAACGGACACGTAATGGAATGCTCGGTTAACCTGGCGAGCAATACGTTATTGAGTACGATTATTCGTAAGTTTTATTAATAATTAAAAGATGAAAGTACAGTATGTTTAATGAATTTTATATTTCTGTATGTTTTAGTAAAGTTTGATTGTATTTATTTGCTCCCATTATGTTTTAGTTTTTAATTTTATTGTACATCAAAAACGAATGTCTGATCACTTGACAAAACTAATGTTGCTCGACTGAGCAGGGGCCCAACCAATCCCGACCCTTTGAGGGTTGACGGTAATCCGCCTAGGGATGTTTGACCATGGGCCCAGTTCAACCGTGTTTTGGGAACGCGATTATTAACCGCCGTAAGATATTCCACGCCCATCCATGTTAAATATGCGGTGAGCTGTAAACCTTTTTTCTTCCATGACGCTTCTTAAATTATTAAAAAATAGGTCGCACTGTGGCTTATTAAAACCTATTGCTCTACCCAGGCTACATTTTTCAGGGGTGCGAACGTTTAATTTATTCCTTCTGCAGAATCCCTAAACCCAATTCTTCTCTGCCATTTTAGATTATATATTTAAGGTGTATTTATGTTGTTTTTTCTGCAAATCTATATACTAGTTTCATCAGTTGTCATAGGATCTTGGAGCCAGATCCCTTACTGGAGAAGCGAATTCCTTTTCTTGAGTTGGATTAAAAGCCTTGTTTAGTATTTAGTGCATTTTTAACTATAGTGTTGGGGTTCATTGAAACTCCTATTTTTTCTGATGCACAGGAACATACTTTCGTGTTTTCGGTAATCCGAGGGAGTCTCGGTCCCATCTACGTCGAGTTATCGAGATTCTACTGTACACACACACACACACACACACACACACACACACACACACACACACACACACACACACACACACACACACACACAGACACACACACAAATATGTGTATACACACACACACACACACACACACACACACACATATATATATATATATATATATATATATATATATAGTTTGCTAAAAATATATTATTTTGTAAAAGTTAGAAGATTGTAAAAGGATGAGCCAAACCTGAAGATGAGAGAAGTCATAACTTATAAACGAAATAAATTAAATGTCGACCGCTTTAAAATAGCGGGGGTGCTGTGATAATAGCATGAAAAACGTCATGACAACGCAAGGTTTAAACTGCTAGTAACAGTCGAACAGTGAGAAAGTAGATGGAAAACTCAACACTTTAAAACAGTTTGAATTGAATGTTTTGTTTGGTCAAAGAGTGAGGACGTTTACCAACAGTTGAAGAGTATGGAGTTGGAATTTCTATTGTATCGTGAGGGACCGTGTTAAGGGCGTTAAGGGATTTTAAGAGCGGTAGTGTACAATTAGGGTGAGTAATTGAAAGTAAAAAGTTCAAACAACCTAAAGATCCTGATTAATAAGAAGCATTTTATTTATCGGAGGGCAGCAGTAAGGACTTACCTAAAAATGAAGTAAACGTATTGCGTTTATATAAGAATGGCTGCTGGGAAACAGATTTTCTAATGAAAAATAATTAAAAGAAAAGGCATAAGAACCCTTGCATCATTTCCGTTGCGAACAATTCGAAGGGTGGGGCTAGGCAAGAAGCAATTCGAAGGGGGGGGGGGGGCTAGGCAAGAAGCAATTCGAAGGGTGGGGCTAGGCAAGAAGCAATTCGAAGGGTGGGGCTCGGCAAGAAGCAATTCGGTGGATGGGGCTAGGCAAGAAGCAATTCGAAGGTTGGGGCTAGGCAAGAAGCAATTCGAAGGGTGGGGCTAGGCAAGAAGCAATTCGAAGGATGGGGCTAGGCAAGAAGCAATTCGAAGGATGGGGCTAGGCAAGAAGCAGTTCGAAGGGTGGGGCTAGGCAAGAAGCAATTCGAAGGGTGAGGCTAAGCAAGAAGCAATTCGAAGGATGGGGCTAGGCAAGACGTAATTCAAAGGGTGGGGCTAGGCAAGAAGCAATTCGAAGGATGGGGCTAGGCAAGAAGCAATTCAAAGGGTGGGACTAGGCAAGAAGCAATTCGAAGGATGGGGCTAGGCAAGAAGCAATTCCAAGGGTGGGGCTAGGCAAGAAGCAATTCGAAGGGTCGGGCTAGGCAAGAAGCAATTCGAAGGATGGGGCTAGGCAAGAAGCAATTCGAAGGATGGGGCTAGGCAAGAAGCAATTCAAAGAATGGGGCTAGGCAAGAAGCAATTCGAAGGGTGGGGCTAGGCAAGAAGCAATTCGAAGGGTGGGTCTAGGCAAGAAGCAATTCGAAGGATGGGGCTAGGCAAGAAGCAATTCGAAGGGTGGGGCTAGGCAAGAAGCAATACGAAGGGTGGGGCTAGGCAAGAAGCAATTTGAAGGATGGGGCTAGGCAAGAAGCAATTCGAAGGATGGGGCTAGGTAAGAAGCAATTCGAAGGGTGGGGCTAGGCAAGAAGCAATTCGAAGGGTGGGGCTAGGCAAGAAGCAATTCGAAGGATGGGGCTAGGCAAGAAGCAATTCGAAGGGTGGGGCTAGGCAAGAAGCAATTCGAAAGATGGGGCTATGCAAGAAGCAATTCAAAAGGTGGTTCTATGCAAGAAGCAATTCGAAAGGTGGGGCTAGGCAAGAAGCAATTCGAAGGATGGGGCTAGGCAAGAAGCAATTCGAAGGATGGGGCTAGGGAAGAAGGAAATCGAAGGGTGGGGCTAGGCAAGAAGCAATTCGAAGGGTGGGGCTAGGTAAGAAGCAATTCAAAGGATGGGGCTAGGCAAGAAGCAATTCAAAGGGTGGGACTGGGCAAGAAGCAATTCGAAGGATGGGGCTAGGCAAGAAGCAATTCGAAGGATGGGGCTAAGCAAGAAACAATTCGAAGGGTGGGGCTAGGCAAGAAGCAATTCGAAGGATGGGGCTAGGCAAGAAGCAATTCGAAGGGTGGGGCTAGGCAAGAAGCAATTCGAAGGGTGGGGCTAGGCAAGAAGCAATTCGAAGGTTGGGGCTAGGCGAGAAGCAATTCGAAGGGTGGGGCTAGGCAATAAGCAATTCGAAGAATGGGGCTAGGCAAGAAGCAATTCGAAGGGTGGGGCTAGGCAAGAAGCAATTCGAAGGATGGGGCTAGGCACGAAACAATTCGAAGGGTGGGGCTAGGCAAGAAACAATTCGAAGGGTGTGGCTAGGCAAGAAACAATTCGAAGGGTGGGGCTAGGCAAGAAACAATTCGAAGGGTGGGCCTAGGCGAGAAGCAATTCGAAGGGTGGGCCTAGGTAAGAAGCAATGCCAAAGTATCAAACTACCCAGCAAATCGTCGACCAAACACAGTCTCTCTCAATTTCTATAAAGTTGTATAGAGGAAATTTTGGAAAAATATAAATCACAATTTCAATGAAAAGCAAATAAAATTTTGGTTGTTGTTTAAATTATTTTTTCAAAAAATTCAAATAATTATATTTTCTTTTATCAAAACTTTAAATTTATACTAATATCTAAGAATAAAGTAATACATAAACCCTTAGAATTTACTCCCAGACCTCATACAACGGTCTAGAAGAGGGTTTAATTTGTGCAAAAGTAAAACTAATAGTGTGAAGAAAGAGACTTGAAATGTGAAAGTGTCCATTAATTAAATCTGAGTAAACCGAGGGGAAGAAAGAGACTTGAAACTGTGAAAGTATCCATTAATTAAAACTGAGTAAACCGGGGGGAAGAAAGAAACTTGAAACTGTGATATTATCCATTAATTAAATCTTTTAAACCGAGGGGAAGAGAGAGTAATAATAAGAAACATATTATGTAAGGGTAGATTTTTGAAATTATGTAAAATTCAATTTATATTCAACATTTGTTTTTGTATTATGAAGTACGTTCTTGATTTGTCCCCTGTGTGTAAAAGTATATTTTACCGTAATACAAAGTTGTATACCAGAAAATGTGTAGAAGGTGGAATGAATACATTTTAATATAACACCTTCAGCAGTGTATTTGAAATGGTATTTGAATTGTAAATTCAATTATAATTCTTGTATTTTTATTTTGACTTATGTTCTTTATTAATACACAAGAATACATATTGGGATATATCTATCTATCTATCTATCTATCTATCTATCTATCTATCTATATATATATATATATATATATATATATATATATATATATATATATATATATATATATATGCTGATACGTATTCCTTCACGAATGGAAAAATATGATGAATAGTTACTATCTGGAGTACATCCGTTCATTCTGCAGTCCATAAATTCGCAAGTCCGACGTTTCGCTAGAAACGCTCTTTTACTGTTGTTGGGTTCACCTCGTCAATGCTAGATGAGATTCTGGTGAAACGTCGGAACTGCGAATTTATGGACTGCAGAATGAGCGGATGTACTCCAGATAGTAACTATTCATCATATATATATATATATATATATATATATATATATATATATATATATATATATATATATATATATATATATATATATATATATATATATATATAATGTATATTGTATTCTAGTTTTCGTCTTACATTGAAGGTTTTTGCTGTATTGGTATTATCAGCATTCAAAATATGCTATGTAACTTATAGTTCTACGACTAGATATAGACTCTCTGTATATATATATATAATTGGAGTATTATGTAATAAGCAAGTTATGGGTATGCATAAAATGCAAAACAATCCCACAAAGAAAGAAGATAAAATTGTTCATATATACTGAAAAAAAAAACAATAATAAATTAGATAAAAATATGATAGAGGAACAACTGAATAATATTAATTTAGGTTTTATAATTGACAATCGCGGAACTATGTACATACGAGAAGTAATTGGAATTTAAGGGTATGAAATACGAATGATAAATAAACTATTGAAATGGTATTTAAATTAATTAACTGCTTAGAATAAAAGCCAAAATTTAGTTTTGAATTTTAAAATTAATATTTTTGACAAACTGTAAATTACATTTTTCCTTACATTTTTACTTCCAATTTATGAGAAAATAGATTCTACTTCAATATTTAAAATTTCACTCATAAATAGTATTTTTAATTTCATGCTAAAATTATCAAAACAGTCAAAACGTTTATATTTTATATTTCTTCGTTGTGAAAGACTGAATCTGTTTCTTATAATATATGGTTATTATCTGAAACTTTTATTATTTTCTTTTCACTTATTCTTTGTTTATTATTTTGCCCTACCTATCGCATATTTTAAACAATCGTAATTAATAATTATTCACGCATAACTTCTTTCATTGGAGTTAATTGATCATAATCCGTTAACTCCTTCAAAATAATCCTCTGGTATAGCTAGTTACTCTTAAGCTGACGCGTGATCCATAGATGGAAAACAAAAAAACTAACCTTAAAACAAAATCATTGGATTTTGTAGTGCGTGTTGCACCATAGGTAACATCTAAGAAATAGTAGACGGTGCGGGCGTTTAAAAAAGTGATATAAGTAAATTTTTTCAAACCTTTATGTTAACTATAAGGTTAATATGACAATACAAATAACATAATATTTATAGCGGCCTTTAGGCCTTGCCACATCTCTATTAATGTAATATAAATACATATTATAAAGTCTGTGGAACGGTCTTCTGGTTCCTCTACCCTTCCCCTGCCTGTGCTCCCCCTTCGAGGTCGCGCGTCAGCTTACGTGTCACTAACTCATAACCCTTATTAAACATAAACATGTACATAGACCTTTAATGAAAAACGATTTATATTTTAAGAGCCTTAAATATTTGTAACAATAATTTCCCAAGATCAAAACATTGTATGACTATTATATGAGATGACAAACTATCTCAATTAATTTTTTTTCTGGTCAAATATTACCAAACTTGTTTCTTGCCCCTTGGCCTGTATAAACTCTTCCAATTGGCCACTACCCAACAAAGTGTTGTTTCTCGTATTGCAAGCACAGTTTCCTGTATTTAGTATGAATAAAAAATGAAACACAATGTGGATTTAAAAAATATATTAAGAATAAAGACAAAGTATAAGAAGTTAATTAGAAATTCAAAAGATTTTAAAATTATTCCAATCCACAAAAGTGAAAAACATTAAAAACACATTTGAGCAATGAAAATATTTATTTCCGAAAACTGATAAATTTAGCATAACAAAATAATCTGCAATAAATTAAAGGTTATAAAGTCTCCCAATAAAAAATCACAAACATCGAAATTAGGGTTAAAAAAATGTAATTTAAAATTTTGCTAAAAATATTTCAGTGTCTAAACCCTTCGTTAAAATACCATTACATATTTAAAAAAATATATAGTGTATATTATATCCAATTACAAATAATGTTTGTATAAAAAGTTAATTTGGTATGTAGTAGAAGAATATAATTTTGATTTATGATCTCTTTAAACTTAAAATAAATTATTTACATTCAGACTTACGCTATGTCTAAACACCAACAGAGTAAGAGCTACGCATGAAATAATTTCTAACAGTTGGCATTAAAGTGGAAATGCAATCTGGTTCAAAGCACGATTAACGTCTTATTATTGTGAAATACGTTACTTTCACAGATTGTATAATGGATTGGAAAGCTGTTTGTTTTGTATTGTTATGCATAGTTGTTGTTAAAGCATATTTAATGCATCCGGACTTTTACGTAACGACGAGAAAAATATACGTAAAAGGTAATGCTTGTCTTGGAGGCAGTATTGAAGTTATGAGTTCGCCCAATAAACATATACTCGACAGAAGAAACTGCAACACTACGTTCAGTAAGCACGAGTGGCAGAATGAACCTGCTGTCAGGTATCCTGATGCCCAGGCCGTAAGTGAAGCCTAATTGTAAATAGAGAATTGTTTTCAAAAAATAAACCCATAAAACACCTAAAAACGTAGTTGATCTATAAGAGTTGTATTTTAGAGATATGAGATAGTGTTTAGGTGGTATGCATTTAATATTTATTAGATCTGGAAAATTTTAAAAATAAAATAAAAAAAGTATTTAGGTAATTATAAATTAGCAGAGTTGAGGGTATTTTTTTTCTTTTCTTTCCATCATCTCTCTGTGTCTCTCTCACACACGTATAAAATTTTAAATCATTTAATTGCTTATTGTCTCTAATGTTACCATGTGGAAGTAAAAGAACTGTGTTATGCAACCCTCAAAACGCGTTTTAGCTCCTGCCTAAATTTTTCTTCCACGTGATAAAATTAGAAGACAATTCGCAATTAAATGTTTGAAATTTTATGTGTGTAAGAGATAAAAACAGACAGATGAGAGAAAGAAAAGAGAAAGAATAGGCCAGCCCTAACTCTGCGAATTTATAATTTAATGAATTTTTTACTTTAATGTTTAATATAGAAATTTCCAGATCTAATAAATAAGAAAATGTATAAAACAAACAAAAACATGCAAAAAGATTACAAATTAATCATTTATTTACTCATACGCGTTTAAATGACAAAGTCATAATCATCGGTGAATGTTAAACTTACAACTTTAACTTTTACAACTTTCAACTTACAACAGTTGTAAGTTAGAGTTTGTTTAGTAACATTCACTGATGATGATGATGATGACTTTGTCATTGAATGCGTATGAGTAAATAAATGATTAATCTGTGAGTTTTTATTTGTTTTAACATAACCTCACAAGCTAAGTTCAAAGAATATTTGTAAGACAATGTGTGTCACTTAAACACTAGCCCATTTTGTAAAATACAACCTATACAAAACTATATATTATATATAATTGTATATTATAAAGAAATATATATAATAAAATAAGTAAAAATGATATTTAAAAGAACAAAAATAAAATGTAGCAATATGAAATTTAATATAATTTGTGTAAATTATATAGACATATCTAATAAAAAAAATGAATTTTTTATAATTGCAGAAATTGAATTTGAATAATTAAAGTAAATAAAATAACTAAAACAACGGTTATAATACTATTAAACATAATAATAATCCTAATAAAGATAATATATATTCCTGACAACATTTAGTGAACAAAGATTTTACCGTCCACGTAAGAGGTTAAATTACGATAAATTTCTTAAAAACTTTATTTACAAAGTTGGAACGTAAGCACTTCGCTCAAGTCATGCTCAACAAAGTCCCTGAGTACTAATTTGTGTTAGTGCACGCATGTGTCCTTTATAGCGAACTACATTTAGCGAAATTGAGTTCATCATAGTACTACGAGTTTTAACAAGCTAAATAATTTTCAACATGTTGCATAAATATTGGTTATTTTAGCTAATGTAAATATCACCCTAGTTTAAAAAGAAATTTTTGTTTCTAAAAATGGTTTAATACAACTTTAAGGAAGAATGCCATGATAAACCGTAATCCAATGAAACGGTTTTTATTAAGAATTAAAAGTGGGTTATTTTGCAAACAACTTACTGTGAGAAACTGTATTATCTTTCACCAGCCACGGTAGACGAAAGATCGCCATGGAGCTCCAATCGTTATTATTTTTGTGTTAAACTCTTGTGTTTTACTTAAATATAAATGTGTTTTAAACTTTTAATAATTTACATTTAAAAATTTAATAACCACCGAAAATGTGTTATAAGTAGCTTTTTTCCGTTTATTTTTATATTATCAAAATTTAACTATGTTATAAAAGTAAGCCTGTCTAACGTTTTGAAATGTGCTAAAGAAGCCACGTAGGTTTAGGTGATTCCTAAAGTACGTTTTAAATTTAATTTCTTGATATTTTTCTATAAAATCAAACCAGTAATTATAAAAATCCAGTGTGCATTGACCTAGCGTTGCCTAACTATTTGTAAAAGACGTGCCCCTTATGTATTTTAATTCATGTTGTAAGACTTGTGAAAAGGAATCTTTTTAAAGTGTAATATGTTTAAAAAAATATTAAAATTTTAAATACAAACGAGGACTTTAATGTAACCCGTCTTCTTAAGAACGATTTGTCTAAACCAAATCATAAGATACAATTGGGAAGGAAAACAATTGACCAGGTGAGTATTTACAAAGTATGAATAATAATTAATATGTGAATAAAATTAATAAATTAAAACAAATGCCAATTTTCAAAATAACCGGGGGTTACGACCTTACCATAGACACTGTAGTAGAAAAAAAAATCAGAGAACACAATGGTTAAAATAGTGTTTATGAAAAGGTTATGGTTGTAGTATATTGAAAATTATAAATCGTGTAGCTCATAATGTGCATTTTAAACTTCATACATTTCCTGTTTCATAAACACTTACGCTTTTACGTGCTTAAGAAAAACATGAAAGAATGTAATATTGATTGGAAAATTTATCATGCATTCTTTCCAGTAAATGCCTTCCAAAAACTTTACTATTGTTTTTAAATTTATATATAAAGCATGATTTAAACTATCTGTGTCGAGTAGTTTAAATACAGTAAGGCATATCTCTTGTGTTATAGGAGAACCTGTTTACTGTGGTGATGCTTGATTCTAATGGATCAACGGTGGTTGACCAGTACTACCTACACTGGCTTGTAATCAACGTGCCGGTGAGTAATACTTAATGTTCTATACTATCAACGCGACAGTTATACCGAAGGTAGAAGGTGAAAGGGGGGCGAAACTGAATCTCTTTACAGAGTCGTGGGCCACCCAAATGTGTGGTGCAGGGTCCGATAAACGTATTTCGAGGGGGATTTACCGGAGGGGTATGAAACATCCACACGTAAAAATGGGGTTACGGGGAGTTTTTGGAATTAAATTCCAAATTCTGTATTTTGAGGCTATTCCACGACTTCAACTGATTGTTAAAGTTTTGGAACTTTGTATAATTTTAACAAATAAAAACTTGGAAAACGCTTGGTACAATGTGCTTTATTAGTTAATATAGAAAAATATGTTGGTTGAGAAGACGTTCTCCGCTTGAGTCGTACAAAACTGTATTTCTAAAAGATATAAATAATAAAATTTAATACTCTTTGATCAGAGAAACCGCGATAAATTTAATCTTATGAGCTACACTGTAAGTCATGAGGTTAAAGCTACAAGTTTAGCCTTCTTACCAAGCTACTTTTTAACACGATAGTAAATAACCATTTCGTTTTAATTTCGAAAAACTATTGGCGGATCGCACAGAATAACAATGCTGTGCGGATTTGGACAGCCCTGCTATATACAGCTCAAAACTACAGGAATTTCCAAGTGATTATAGTTGAAAACTGACTGTTGAATTTCATCTTATTTTTGTTTAACTGCTATAATATTGTCTTAATAATGTAATCATCATTATATTTAATGTTATACTGTATCAGCTTATACGAAAGTTATTTTACGTTTCGAATAAAAAATCCTTTAAATCACGAGAAAATACGTGTTAGAAAATGTATGTGCGTGCAGCATTTGAAGAGCACATTTAAAATCCTTGTGTACTATTTATTGTGTAAAATTCTGGTTACATTATATTTAAGGAAATGACCAGCTTTATAGGGAATAGAGCTATCAATTAAAAAGAAATAAACAACAGCTATACTAAATAAAAATGATTGCAAATATGTATATAACGGGTACATTTATTTATTAACTCAAAACGGGTAAAATGTATTGTGCGCCAATAAGTAGGTTCAAATAAAAATGACATTATTGAATATGCTTTATTCTATGTCTCAAAACAGAAAGTATTAAGGAGGTATTCAGATGGTGATATGTACTAAATATATTTTATAACGGTTTGTTCATACTTAAATATATACATTTACTCAGGTTTTGAAATTATTAACGGATGTTTATTTTAAAAATCAGTAATTACGTGTTATGTATTAAGTTTTTTAAGGTAATAATATGTTTATTCTTTCAATTTTTGACGATGCGACTTCTAACCTCAAGCACACCTCCTACTTGCCCCGCCAAAGGATAAGTTGGTTCAGGTTACATTATCTTATTATATATATTTTTAAAGTACTATAATAAGGAAATAGACGTGACCATTAGGGGAGTCCTTAGGTAGTGTATTTACTGCAAGGCCTGAGGTAATTTAGTTCATAAGCTCTGAATGAAAAATATTTAAAAAATCAAATTAAAAAAATAGTGCCAACGGTCACGTATTTCAAAAAACAAAAAGCTAAAACATACAAATTAGTAGTTTTTTTAAAAAAATATTTGTCAGAGGAATAACTTGCCTTAGAGATGGATTTGATATTAAGTAAGGATACAATTTTTGACATGTGGTTTTTAATATTGACTTCAGGTATGCACATTGCAATAACTATCAGAATCTGTAACTTGTTGTTTTTAGAAGACCACAAAATTCTTTAATTATGAAAATGATCTTTCTTCAGGGATTCGTGCAAGCACGCATAACATATATTCTATTAAAATACAAGTTTTCATGCTTAAGATTGTTAGTATGAAAATGTGTTTTTTTTAAATTAGCGAAATTTGATCTAATCAGCCGCATATTTCAATCAATAGAACAATTGTTTTGTGAACATATTTCGATGCACGTACTATTTATTTCCAACAAAATATTTCGACGTTGGTAATTAAAAAAAACGTTGTGAAGTGTTAATCTTCACAATTTGTCGTTAATTATTGGTTTCAATAAACGGACCATTTTCCGTTCTGAAGCTTCTGCAGAGGAACGTTTGACGAAGAATTAAAAAAAATACGTTTCCTGTTATGGGACTTGAGCTTACGTTGTACATACATGTTATTATTGATTCAATACATTTCTTTAAAGCTTATAAATTATTACTATAAGAGTATTTTGTAGCAAACAGAAGTTATCGCCTTAATCCACGAAAAGCGTGTTGCCCATGAGATATACTCAATAATATTGTACAAATAATTTAAGCCAGAATTAAAAATACACGAAGGAATATTTCATACTCATTTAGACTTTTGATTCTGTCGACTTTGTTATGCAGCAGCCATGGGGAACTTCTAAAGGTTGAGTTTCGGAAATAGTTTTGACAAAAACTCAGATTTGATAAACTGAAATTTTGTCAACAAATATAGAGGAATTGTGTTTTCTTTCTGTTATAAAATAAATTCAAAGTAAATACAGATTTATTTATTATCCCCCAATCTATCCAAAAACTATCCCAAGCCTACAACATTTTATATTTTCTAACGCAGTTCTAACAGCCAGAGCGAAGCAACAAAGTCTGCCGACATACAGAAGGCAACGAAACAGAAACTGAAGTTGCTTTTACACAGCATATAGAATTGCATGCACATGTTCATAGTGAAGTGATAGCAACGCAACTAGCGAGTGACACAGAAACTAGAGTTGCTCCGGTCACGACATGCTGTAAACTCGTTGCTCAATTTCTTAGTCCCCCCCCCCCCATACACGGGCGAGCATTTTCGCGAGCATGCTTGCGACGGTGTTGGTGGCGAACATGCTCGCCCGTGTGTAGGGTCTAAGAACATTTCAACCGGCGAGCATTTTCCGTTCGGCTCGACCCCCAACACAGACATGCTCGGCTGTGTGTGGGGTCTAAGAACATTTCAACCGGCGAGCATTTTCGGTTCGGCTCACGGCTCGTCGGACATAGCTCACGCTCGAGCCCCAACACAGATATGCTCGGCCGTCTGTGGGGACGACCAACATGTTCGCGAGCAACGACACTGAAGTGTCGCAGCAAGGCGCTCTTTACAGCTGATCGACTCCCTAATAGCAGTATCCAGTTTCTCAATTTCTGGAGAAATACGCCGAAGAATGTCTACGAAACAGTCTTCACTCATCCTCAGATAATTTTTATAAACACTTGGTTCGTTTGCTGTTAGTTGTGCCAACAGAGACATGTGACTGAACCGGTTCCTATTTTTAAGCAAATTCTTGCACCATATTTTGCGTGGCTTGCGTTTTTTCTCATCTTCCAAACAAACGAAACCACCACAAATAGCCACCACAGCGTTAGCATCCATTTTGCACACACTGACACAACTAGACTGTGACAGCGCCAAGAAAGGCAAGAGTACTGGGCGGCGGCGGCGAGCGTGTTCGATCGTCTGTGGGCAACGCCGAGCATATTCGCGAACATGCTCGATCGTCTGTGGGCAACGCAGAGCATGTTCGCTAGCAGTTTCGCCAATATTCTCGCGAACATGCTCGCCCGTGTAGGGGGGGGGGAGGGGGGAGGCTTTAGTTGCTAGCAGTATTTGTTGCGACCCCAACAACTTCATGACGATAAGAATGGTTACCAAAAATTTTTCAAAATAGATAAATTCGGCACTTGAACTATAAAGTTTTTTTGTGTATAAAATTAATTTTTATTTCATTGTTTATTTAATGTTTATTTAAGGTTTGTAATTATACATAAAAATAAATACATAACGAAGCAATGAACTTTACCCGAGTGTTATAGTTAACTTTTTTCCAGCTGAAATAGGTTCTCGTCAATTAGTTGTTTTTTCTTGATGTTTTCAAACACATGATTTAAAAGGTAGTCGTAACTGCTAATGCTCATACTATATTAATAAAAAAATTGGTCTGTGTAAATTCATAAATTTTGCACAGCAATTTATTGAGTTTGTCTCGCATGAATGACGTTATAGAGGTGTACACTAATTGTCTTTTTTTGTAACTTCTTGCTACACAAATATACACAAGTATCCTCCATTGACGATTACATAACTGACAACTAATCTAGCAACTTTATATGAACAATCTTGTAAACTGACTAGCAACTTTTCTAATAGCAACTGAAGTTTACGTTGCGTTGCGATCACCAGTTGTTTTCTGTATATCCGCAGCTTAAGAGTTAAAAGGGTAGCTTATGGCATGTATCCATTCTTCTAACTTTAAACCTCTAGTTCCAGTAGCTGAGGGTTCAAGTAGCAAACTGGAAGTCTGAGGAGGATAAGGTGAGATGGATTTTTAAAAAGATATATATATATAAACGAAATCCCATTAATGTGATTAAATAATATAATATTTCTGTGGCCAACAACTAATGAAGCAAACGACAATAGAGTTGTAGGATTAAGAGAAAACATAATAATATTACCGTACTGTTGTGTCCAATAAAGGGGTTACGAACAACGAGTCAGTTGATTTATAACAGTTAAACAAAAGTAATTGAAGCTATAAATACACGGTAGAGATTGTGTGGAAGATTGCTCAGTGCTCACAGATGGTTATTGTAGTAAATTGTCAGTAAAATTATTAATATCAGAAAAATAATTACCTTTATCACAATCAATATTTTATGAATGATATAAATTTTTTTTTCAGAACTCAAATTTGTTAACTGGTAAAATAGACAAAGGTGACGTGGTGGCCCGTAAGTAATCATATTTACTTAAATATATATATAATTTTACTTATTTGTTTATTAAGGTTTTATTCAGGTTAATTTAATAAATAAACGAATTATACTTTGAAGTAAACTTTTTGAATGTTGATATTTAAATAAAATGGTGGTCAAACATTATTACAACTGTTATTAAAATGATTGTTGGTTTAATTCATAAGTCAAGCGATGTTTGTTGGTACCTTTTAGCATCTATTATTTTAAATTAACAATTATTTTTTATGCGGACACATGTAACTTTTTCAAACTTACTTAAACGTTTGGAAAGTAGTAAGATAGAGTAACCTAAACTTTCATAACCTAGCCTAGCCTAACCTAACCTAACCTCATTCTTGTAAGGGTGTAGGCCTGATATAATAAAATAAACCCCTTCAACTATTAAGTGTAGACTGCAATGAATTTACTTTAGTTAAAATGTATACCATGGGAAGTATAATTTTGTACAGTTAGATTTTGTTTGATTCATGTGGTATTAATAAACAAACTTTGCTTACAATACATTAACTCTAAGGAAATTAATGTCACTCAACTATATCACCGAACTCTGGAAAGCGACAGACGAGAGCTGGTTTTATGTCGTTATGAGTGATTGTAACTAGAATTATCAAGTAAAAAATAGTCCTAGAAATGGCTCAAAGTTATTGAGAGATATTTTAGTTATAAATGTGAAAATATAGGCATATGTATCTCAATTTTAAAGGAATTGGGAATTGGTAATTAAAAACATTGAACTGGAAATTAAAATTATCTTTTGTCTACTATTGAACTTATTAGAAATGTAGAAAGGAAGTTGTCTGCTGGTTCTAATAGCTTTGAAAATAAACGAAGGATGAGATCAGGCCTGAATGAGGACGGAAATTTAGCCGAAACTTCGAAATGTAGCCGAACTTTTAACAAATCAATGTTTCTTGATTCACGAGTTTTTCTGCAACAAAAAGTGAAATAGTTAACTCTGAATTTCACCACACATTAGTTTAATAGAAACAAACACACTAGTTTATAACACATACTAGTTTCGCAGACGATGTCGCCTTCCTCAGTCTTTTATTTAGTTATATTTTCAACTATATATATTTAAAATTATTTAAAAATGTGTTAAAATTATTACTTAAGCATAAGTAGATCAACAGTGATTTTTTTATTTCTTATACATGTTGAAAAAATACTTTCTAAACAAGATTAAAATGAAACATCTTAAAAGGTTATGATGTTTGTTTGAATCGAAATTTTCATAGTCAATTAAAATGACAAGATTTAAACAAAGACTTTGTCTAGCGGGTACTAATGATACTTCGTTTAGCGGTTACTAACAGTACTTGAATTAAGTGTGTACTTATAATACTTTATGTACTAAGAGAGTTTGTTTAGTACTAATGATAGTTTTGTTTTCGGATACCTAGGATACTTTGTTTAGCAGGAAAAAAGGTTATATTGTTTAGCGAGTATTAATAATATTTTGTTAAACTGGAAGGTAATAATACTTTGTTTAGCGGGCACTAATGACACTTTGTTTATCGAGTACTAATAACACTTTGATTACTGGGTGGTAATAATACTTTGTTTAGCGGGTACTAATAACACTTTGTTTACTGGGTGGTAATAATATTTTGTTTAGACGGTACTAATGACACTTTGTTTGGTATGTAGTAATTTTAGTTTTCGGGTAATAATGACAATTTGTTTAGAGGACACTATAACACTTTGTTTAGCGGGGACTAATTGTAATTTGTTTAAGTATAACCATTGTTTAGGTACTTTGTTCAACTAACCACTTGGTCAGTTTCATAACAACAAAGATAGTTTATCTTTGAGAAAAATAAAATGTAGTATACCTGCAAAATCTGAAAACTGTTGAAAAAAGTGAAAGAAACTTTAGGTAATATAGTAACGGAACTGTCTAATACAACAACAGTTATAAAAGAGGTAAATGAAAATAAAGTGTTAGTTACATTAAGAAAATAACAGTTCAGATTAAAATGAATTGTTCTCATATTACAACACCGTAATGGGTATGCAAAATAATAGATTTTTATATCATGATGAGTCTAGCTTTGGGTTACTTAATGAATAAACTAATGATTCAATGGCCCTGAGAATGGAAGAGATATAAAATAATAGGGATATAAATATAACCAAATACGAATGTATAGTATCATTTTAAACGACTTTAAATTTTCAACTGTTAGTGTTTATTACACTCGTAATACGTACAACCTATATGAAATTGTGAAAAATATGTTTACAATTTAAAAGCCATGAAAAATTACCATTTTTGAATAATTTAGAAGTGGTATATTTATGTACTTATTTACGCATTTTGTTTAAGAAATGAGTAAAGATTGTTTAACATTTTTTCAGCTTATATGGCTCCAAACCCGTCGAAAGGATCAGGGTTGCACACATATGAATTCCTTATTTACAAACAAGTAAAGTACCCTTTTGACATATACATTCCTGTCCATAAAATACCCGACAGTGAGCGTCACCGTTTTGACTTGGAACTCTGGATAGTTATCTATTCAAACATTACAACGTTCTATGGACCAGTGACTGCTACCCAGTTCCTGACGACTTATGGTGATGAGTGAATACTGATACAACGTTTATTGATATTACATCATCTTTATTATGGATATTTTCCTGTAAATATTTTGTTACAATTTAGTACAAATCTTATGAATAATTATTATTTAAATTTTGTATTTAAAGCGAAATATTAAATTATTATTTACCAGTAGTTGATTTTAAGCAGCAGTGGATAACATTTTCGTTAATTAAATTATTTTCGTTCACGGTTATTAATAAAAGAATACAATACGCACTCATTTTAGTTAATCCATAAGATTCCTTGAATAAATTTTGTTGTACGAATAAAATCTTAAGAAGAAGCTGTTTAATAAAACATATTTTTTATTTTTATTAAAACCTTAAATTAGAAAAAACTTACAACGTAGAATTAAACCTAACACCTTATATATATAAGTTTTAAGTCAATTTCTACTTAGGTCAACAAAGAAAATTTTATTCTAGGTACTTTTTATTAAATAATTACAATTAATGTAAATATGTATATACATATTAAGATTCACAATATTAAGTGGCAATATAAAAAAGAAATTATTTATTAAAATTAATTAATTATATTTATTAAAATAATATTTGAAAAAAATTGTAGTAACATAAAAAATCATCCACTACACGCAAATACACACACAAACACACACACACACACACACACACACACACACACACACACACACACACACACACACACACACACACACACACACATACACACACACACACACAAACACACACACACACACACACACACACACACACACACACACACACACACACACACACACACACACACACACACACATACACACTTACACACACACACACACACACACACACACACACACACACACACACACACACACACACACACACACACACACACACACACACACACACACACACAAGTTTTAAGTCAATTTCTACTTAGGTCAACAAAGAAACATTTTATTTTAGGTAATTTTTATTAAACAATTACCTTTAATATAAATATTATATTTATTGAAATAATATTTGAAAAATATTGTAGTAACATAAAAAGTTATCCACTACAAGTAAATATATATATATATATATATATATATATATATATATATATATATAAATATATATATATATATATATATATAAATATATATATATAAATAAATAAATATATATATATATGTATATAGCAGGAGAGTGTGAAATAATAGAAAATACAAAAAAAGGAAAATAACAGCTGATAATAGTTACATAAATAGACTATAACTTAAGGACAAATACATCACAAAGAGAGAAATGTATTCTAACGTAGTAAAATAAATGTATAAAATTGCTTGGTGTTAAACTATTGTCCATAAAACCAGTTTGAGGACTGGAGTTTTGGGGTTTATATAAAAACCAAACTATGATAATTATTCGTATAAAATAAAAACAAAAGTTTGCATGCTCTTCTGGGTTGATTGATAAGGTTTTGAATTTTTAAATTCTATTCACAATTTAATGTCAGATCATAACTAAAAAAAACGCATGGTTTTTGCATTATTTAAAAAAATTTAATTTAGAAAATTCCAAACAATGTCTTTTGAGAATGGTTTCTAAATTGAATATAGTGTTAGGAAATATTTTATGAAAATAGAATTATGTGTTTTAGAATATGTTTCTAAATAGTAAGTGTAGATACCTATGGTAAATATTTTAAAATTCTAACATTTTTTAAACTTGAAGAGCAACGAGTTAGTGCTCCCTGCGCGAATTAACAACACGGCAAATTAGCTTGCCAATCTGGGAAAATGATGTTCACAGGTGGTGAAGCTTGCTTCGCTATCAAATTAAAATATTTATAAAATACGTGTGTAATAACCTCCGGACTAGGCAAAATTAAGCAATTGCAACGCTACAATACCCCTGAAAAATATTTTTTATTCAAAGATCCTAGAAAACGGATATGCTAAGAAAAATATTCTAAAACTTCATAAGACCTTCCCCAACATCGTACTTAATGTTGAAACAATTCGGTTAACACTTTTTAGAGTTTTGAATTTTTAAAGTTAAATGCGTTTAAATGTTTCAAAAACAATATAATATATAATATGCCTAATATTAACATGGAAATTTGATGAAAAATTTCTAAAGCAAAATCAATCAATGTAAAATGACGAATTTTGGGTTTCTTTACACAAATTTGTAATATAGGGTAAGATAATAATTATATAACCTGTCAAATTAATGTCTTCAAACTTTCGTTACGTACCATCATTGTAGTAATGTTTATATTTTTCTATTATCATTTATCATTATTACATTATTTAATGTACACTTGTGAGTGAGTGAGTGAGTGAGTGTGTGTGTGTGTGTGTGTGTGTGTGTGTGTGTGTGTGTGTGTGTGTGTGTGTGTGTGTGTGTGTGTGTGTGTATGAAAGAGTCAGAAAACAGATTACTTTGGTATTAAATTTTTTTTTTTGAAAAATATATTTCGATAGGAAGAATATTTAAAACACAGCGGCTGAACGCTTTCCGTCAATTTACCCTTATTGACATTATCAGGAGGAGCCTTTCCAAACATCAACATTCAAAGCCTATCATCAGTCTGGATTTAACTACAGAACTGATGACGAGTGAGATGGTTCCTTCAATGGCAAGCTACAAAGCAGGTCTTTATAGTTTTATAAAGAAAGAAGTATAAGGTGAAACTCAGATAACACACTGCATTATTTACAGAGAAGTGCTAGCGACAAAACAGTCGAGCCCTGAAGTCTATGACGTCCTCCTAACTGATGTAAAGGCTGTAAAATTAATTAGAATAACTTTCTTGATTCAAGGCTATCACCATCGCTATGTAAGGGCTTCATTCCAAGACTCTCCTGCACACCGAAATGCCTTAAATATTGCAATATGTATTCTTGTGTATTAATAAAGAACTAAGTCAAAATACAAATACAAGAATTATAATTGAATTTACAATTCAATAATTGTAAATTTAATTATAATTCTTGTATTTGTATTTTGACTTAGTTGTTTATATATATATATATTTATAACATTCTGAGTTTTGAAAAAGACTGTTGAAGGGAAGCAAAGCTGAAACTGCAGAATACACCACTAGTAACTCACTGTATCACAGCTACATTAAGACTGAGCGAGGAACGGAAGTTTAACGACGACTTGGCAACAAGGCTCACCCATGCAGCAAGATGTGAGCCTCCTATTCGCTCAGAAGCCCATAATCCCCACTCTCTCTGGTTTATTTCGCCTAGTATAATCCTATTCTGTTTTAAATCCAACCATAGTTCTTACCTCTGTGTTAAAAACCTATGGAAGACAATTATTTCACTACCAATCAAGGACAGCAATCTTTAACTTCTTAAACAGGAGTAACTAATCTAATTTTCGTCTGACCCTCATCCTAAAGTTGTTAAAACGAAGTAAAAAAAACATTTCTAGCTTTTGGATTGAGATGCATGACGAGTACCCACAAATCAGTAATAAAGCCTTGAAAATCCGGCCCCCTTTTAATCCTACATATATTTGTGAAACAGTATTTTCAACATTAATTGTTATCAAGAATGGGGGTTCGGAGGAGTAAATCTGGAGCAGCATCAAGTTTATTTATCTGTTTATTCTTAATGAAGGCATAAGATGAAAATCGTCTCTCAACGAGCACTGAGCGTATGAAAGGCAACATACATTTCAGGGGCTTTATCACTGACATTTTAATTTCTTTCCTGATTCCTGCCCAGAACTCAGTAAGATTTGCGTGTTTACACACGCAACGCAGAAATGAATCTGTTGAAATTTAATGGTGTGATCTTGCTGTCACTTTTAAAGAAACTTATTACGTAATGATATCATAAGGTTATCATATGTTATATATTTCGTAAGAAATCATAAAAGTAAAATATATTCGATTTATTTTTTTAACTTAATATTAAATAAAAAAATATCGTTACTTGAAATTTAAGATATTTTTTAATACGGTCAAATATTCCACACAAATCTCACTTTAAAAAACTACTTCATTATTGATAGGTGAAAAACGTTTTATTGAAAATTGTTAGACGGAGCATAAACAAGTAATATAAACAGGCCAACAAAAAAAAGTTGTTCTGATTACTTGTAATTAAATAGTTACAATTAATACAAATCGAAGTTACCTAAGCGTTAAAACAACTGTTCTACCACATAACCTATAACATAAAATCAGCTGTTTTATGAAATCATATGTTATCACTTATTTCAAACCAAATGGACGAAATACTATATCACATACACCTCCCCTTTTGTGAAAATATTTCTCCGACACAAAACTAAAATTATTTCACTAAATTTAGTTATTGAATTATTATTTGAAAAAAAAACTTTATTTGTCATCCAGTAAAAGTTAAAAAAAAATATAATGGGCTTGAGAGGATGATTAAAAAGTATTTTATTAACTATTGGAGATTTGAACAAGAAATAATTAAGGAGAGTGTGAACTAATAGTAGAAAATTAAAAATAAAACAACAAAATACATTTAATACCTTTTAAAAATAAAAATGGCCCAGATAGAAATAATGCATTACAGAAACTAAAATTTATGTAAAACGATGTTCATGAAATCGTTTCTTTTAAATATTTAATGGGTTTGTAATTAGTTAGAAAAATATGTATTTAATCAATATAGAATGTCTATCAAATTTCAAATAACGATGTTTTAAAATTAATTTGATATGTCATAAAATGATAAAGCCATTGATTTACGATTGAAATAAACTGGAGTAGGTTGTGATCATGGAGCATATGTAATCACTAATATACAATATGCTACACATGAGTCGTCATTAACGAGATTTTTAGGTAGAGATGTAATCAAGAACAATATAATGTCAATGAGTGGCGTCTACTTTGTGTTGCTATATGTAGTGGTGGTTAAGCCATACAGATTACATCCGGACTTTTACGTGAAGGCATATCGAAAAGGTAATGCTTGTATTGGAGGCGCTATTGAAATAATTACTTCACCGAATAACACAGTTCTAAACGGAACGAACTGCAACGTTACGTTTAGCAAACATGAATGGCAACGAGAGCCTTTTGTAAGATACCCTAATGCCCAGCAAGTAAGTAGACTAAACTGTTGTTACATTAATATTTACAAATAAATATCAACGATATTGTAACATAATGTTTTAATTAATCGACGTTTACCTGGTTAAATTTTTAAACTTAAAGTTTTAAAAATAACTTTATAAAACCTTATTTGAAAACCCCTAGTATGACTAAATTTAACTTTTATAAGTTTTATGTTAAATGCAAGAATGAAAATTTTACAATCACTTAAGTAGTCTTAGATTTGGTAACAAGAAAATGTTTCTCTTTCATCCCCTCTGTTTGTTTTTCTTCCTGTCTGTGCGTTTGTCTTACCCTCTCTTTATTGATTTTATGCGTACTTGTCAGGCTGTCTCTCTTTCTCAGTGACACAAAAATATTCGCCTACACCTTTACAGAAGCATCGGTATTCCTTACTACTGATGAAGTTCATTGGAGTGTAAAATGTTTTGAATAAAAAGTTATTGGTTTCAACAGTCAAGAATGCTTATCTAATAAGACCATCTTTCTACAACTAATTTGTTTTCCTTTAAATGTTATCCTAAAGAAACAGTTTTTCTACTACCGTAATAGGTAAATATGACATTTACTGGCTTGTATGCATTAGATTTTCATTTAACTCCATTATTATTTAATTGTTATTAATTTCCTAAACCTATACAATTTAGAATTGAAAGTTTATAATTATTATCTTGTGTTTGGGTTGTCAGAAAATTTCTAAGTTTACCTTTATATTTCTTTTAAAACACCTTATAAATACTAATGATATGTTTAAGAAAATAAATCTCTTTAAATTAAATTTAAATTTTATTTCAAATTTCTAGAATGATACTTTAATAATTTTTGAAATTTACCATGCAAACTAAACAGCACAATCCACTCTTTTATGAATACAAATATGTAATAATTTCGGCTCTATAACTGTTACCAATGTCACTGGTAAAGACTACATTCTGCGCCACATTTTAGCACACAAAAACCAAATCTGCAAATATTGATACAATTTAAATATGAGTTTTTGTGTTTGTGTTAAAACTTATCGAAACAAGTTCGAGATTAATAATTTTATGGAATGTAAGTTTGGATACATATTAATATTATCTTTTGAATAACTACTAACAAGAAATCTTAAAACCTCTTTATAAAGACCTTTTTCTATCCCAAATACTGTATATACATAATGATTAGTTGATTGATACAATAATTATTCTGAAGCTTCATTATAAATTATAAAACTGACACCTAATAAAACACTGAATTAACATAGTATTAATTGAATAGGTACAATATAACTCACTCACTGAACTGGGATATGGAAATCACTTAGACCCACATTTGTATTCTGTTCAATCGGGTTCTACGTAGTTATAAAACGATATTGTATACTTTTCCTCGTAAACTTTTCTTCTAATAGTTGCTACTCCTAAATTGGTCGTATTTTTATTTAAAGAATAAAGTTATTTCTCTTACATAGTGGACAATCTATAGGATTCATTAATTTTGTGATTGACTGAGTTTTTAAAAATTATCGTTAATAAAATTCTCAATTTTATCTAAAATCGACAGCATGGTTATCTAAAATTAATTATTTTTCGGGCAGCTTGATTGGCACTGATCTAATTTATAAATATAGAGCAAAGCAAATCATCTGCTTTACTTCTATTTCCTCCTGAAAAAAGAGTTTGATTACTTTTTTAACTCTACAAAAATCTATGGATTGTTACTATATGATCATAGCAGTGACACATTGTTAGAGAATTTCACTGAGAAACCATTAAACTTAGTTTAACACAAAAACAAAATTACGGAGACCTAGCAAGAGACCTTTTAGAGTGTTGGAAGACCAACTGACTTTGTGTTTTTCGAACGTCACTGTTTGTTATCGGTTCGCCACAATTAGTGTCTTGTTCCTCACTGTCCTAAGGTGCGAGAGAGGGGTACACAAGTGGTGTTCCACCTCAACAAGTTCGTGAAATCCCTTCCTGCACGTCTCAGTTCCTTACTATGTATTGTGTGCTACATTCATACCGGAGCTCAGGAACATGTTTGTCATCATGTCAGGTGTTTGTAGTCCCAAACGTTGATCTGCTGCTGACGTTTCGACGTTTCTGTTGCAGGTTTTAATGCTGTGAAGTGCATAGCTATTATGTTTTAGAAATAGGTTATATAATTTATTACAATAAACAGTCTTTTTCCGTTATTAGAAAACGTGCAAAACACCGATTACTTCCATTATTTAAATGTAAATTTCTATACTACACTCCATTTTAATTCTTCTTGACTCAGTACTTCAAGAATTTTATCACGCCTTAGCTATAAATGTTTAAAATTTAAACAAGTGAATCAATCTGTTATATAACTCAAAAGTCAAACTTATTGAGTTTTAGCAATTAAAGCTTAGCATGAACCTATGATGAATTAGAAAATGTGAAAATTTACACGACTCTATTCTGTATATTTTATTATAATAGCGAACAATGCAAATAGTGTTTACAAAGTCATGACTATAACCCATTATGGGGTATAAAATTTTGTTCCTACAAAGAGTAACATATAAAGCACCAAGGATTTTTCATTATCATTCTTAACACTCATATCATCTTACATGATCAATTATTAGTTTTAGGAAAATGTAATGTAATTTAAAAACTATTGTTTACCTCGACATCATTTTACTCGAAAACGTATTTTTAATACTTGCAGTTTTTGTGATGTACGTCTTGATGTTTTTCTATAAATTATACTTTTTTTGTAACTTGGCAAAAAACTACTACTTACTGATTTATTCAATAGACGCGTTTCGCACTAGGTCAGCGCATTATTTCTGACATCACAGTGCTGTGAGTCACTGACAAGACTGTTGCTCATTTCTAAATGACAAAACACACTCACAATCAAACACTATAATTAAGCATATAACTAACAACTACTCTATGAACATTAACACACCACAGAACAGAAATACACCATAGACTCACACCAACACAACCCACCTGAGCAGAAGTCAGTGACTCACAGCAATGAGTAATGCGCTGACCTAGTGCGAAACGCGCTATTGAACAAATCAGTAAGTAGTGTTTTTTTTTGCAAAGTTAATACAAAAAAATCATTTTTAATATTTGATACGACGTTATAAATACAAAGTTGTCTTGTGTCCATTTTCCGTTTGCACTTCAACGGATTTTGTATCGGTGACGGACCGTTTACTTCATTGCGAATACTAAGCTTTTAAAAACTGAATAATGTTTGTAAATGTCCAAGTGAAGCAATCATTATCACACAAAATGACTATCTAATGTCTGAAACTATAAGGTTCTTTGATTACAAGAAGAAACTTTACCATCGTATACATACATACCTGCATATACTACAATTAGTTTTAATAATGTATCTCAACATATCCAAAAGCAATGTAGGCCTATACGTATCCAAGGGCACTTTTGAATTAAGATTATTTGTAAAATATTTGTGGAATAGTGATTTTTTAGTAATACACAAAATGTAACAGCTAAACTACTGGTTACAAATCTAAACTTTTGCTTATCCTATTACTAAATGGTGCATGGTGTAGCTTATATGAATTGTAAAATAAGAAAAAAATAAAGGCTTAGTAATTCATAAAATCTTTTATAAACTTTTTAAAGTTATACACATTGTTTTGATTATTTGAGAAACGTACATAAACAATTTGAATAAGAGCATTTGAGACTTCCTCATGATTTATTTTGTACAAAGCACTTGAGCTTACATGTATCTGTTACTTCTTTTGTTATATAGGAACACCTTTTTACAGTAATGATGCTTGATTGTAACGAAACCATAGGTCCTTATATCGAGGGCGTGATTTACAATCATGTTTATGATGAACATCGATACTATGTACAGTGGCTTGTGATCAACATAGATGTGAGTATGTATTATTTATACTTTAACAAATTTATTAATAATATTTAAATCATTGGAAACCCAACAAATATTTACGCATATCTTATAAATTATGACCGTTATTAGGGTGTATTCTTTCCTTCTTGGTTTAAATGTAACTTTTGTTGATAAGGTATATATTGTATCGATACATATACGTCAGAGGTTTTGAAATGCAAAGAGTTATGTATTACAGAACATTTAATTAAGGTTTATTCATTGTATTGCTTTATGTTACTGAAGAAAGCAATTTTAAAAAATCAAAACCTTGATGACGGTATTTAAAAGTGTTGCAATAGACATACAATTTCTTATACTTTTTGTCTAATTATTATACATTTTCTAAAACAAATGATCATTTACTAATTCCAGCATTGGGTGCCATTTGCCTTAAAATTGTTATTACAGAACATTTAATTAAGGTTTATTCATTGTATTGCTTTATGTTACTGAAGAAAGCAATTTTAAAAAATCAAAACCTTGATGACGGTATTTAAAAGTGTTGCAATAGACATACAATTTCTTATACTTTTTGTCTAATTATTATACATTTTCTAAAACAAATGATCATTCACTAATTCCAGCATTGGGTGCCATTTGCCTTAAAATTGTTATTACAGAACATTTAATTAAGGTTTATTCATTGTATTGCTTTATGTTACTGAAGAAAGCAATTTTAAAAAATCAAAACCTTGATGACGGTATTTAAAAGTGTTGCAATAGACATACAATTTCTTATACTTTTTGTCTAATTATTATACATTTTCTAAAACAAATGATCATTTACTAATTCCAGCATTGGGTGCCATTTGCCTTAAAATTGTTATTACAGAACATTTAATTAAGGTTTATTCATTGTATTGCTTTATGTTACTGAAGAAAGCAATTTTAAAAAATCAAAACCTTGATGACGGTATTTAAAAGTGTTGCAATAGACATACAATTTCTTATACTTTTTGTCTAATTATTATACATTTTCTAAAACAAATGATCATTTACTAATTCCAGCATTGGGTGCCATTTGCCTTAAAATTGTTATTACAGAACATATAATTAAGGTTTATTCATTGTATTGCTTTATGTTACTGAAGAAAGCAATTTTAAAAAATCAAAACCTTGATGACGGTATTTAAAAGTGTTGCAATAGACATACAATTTCTTATACTTTTTGTCTAATTATTATACATTTTCTAAAACAAATGATCATTTACTAATTCCAGCATTGGGTGCCATTTGCCTTAAAATTGTTATTACAGAACATTTAATTAAGGTTTATTCATTGTATTGCTTTCTGTTACTGAAGAAAGCAATTTTAAAAAATCAAAACCTTGATGACGGTATTTAAAAGTGTTGCAATAGACATACAATTTCTTATACTTTTTGTCTAATTATTATACATTTTCTAAAACAAATGATCATTCACTAATTCCAGCATTGGGTGCCATTTGCCTTAAAATTGTTATTACAGAACATTTAATTAAGGTTTATTCATTGTATTGCTTTATGTAACTGAAGAAAGCAATTTAAAAAAATCAAAACCTTGATGACGGTATTTAAAAGTGTTGCAATAGACATACAATTTCTTATACTTTTTGTCTAATTATTATACATTTTCTAAAACAAATGATCATTTACTAATTCCAGCATTGGGTGCCATTTGCCTTAAAATTGTTATTACAGAACATTTAATTAAGGTTTATTCATTGTATTGCTTTATGTTACTGAAGAAAGCAATTTTAAAAAATCAAAACCTTGATGACGGTATTTAAAAGTGTTGCAATAGACATACAATTTCTTATACTTTTTGTCTAATTATTATACATTTTCTAAAACAAATGATCATTTACTAATTCCAGCATTGGGTGCCATTTGCCTTAAAATTGTTATTACAGAACATTTAATTAAGGTTTATTCCTTTTATTGCTTTTTGTTACTGAAGAAAGCAATTTTAAAAAATCAAAACCTTGATGACGGTATTTAAAAGTGTTGCAATAGACATACAATTTCTTATACTTTTTGTCTAATTATTATACATTTTCTAAAACAAATGATCATTTACTAATTCCAGCATTGGGTGCCATTTGCCTTAAAATTGTTATTACAGAACATTTAATTAAGGTTTGTTCATTGTATTGCTTTATGTTACTGAAGAAAGCAATTTTAAAAAATCAAAACCTTGATGACGGTATTTAAAAGTGTTGCAATAGACATACAATTTCTTATACTATTTGTCTAATTATTATACATTTTCTAAAACAAATGATCATTTACTACTTCCAGCATTGAGTGCCATTTGCCTTAAAATTGTTATTCTTCTTAAAGTCTAACACTTTGAAAAATAATTTTCTTAATTAAAAATTTTATTATTATTTATTGACAGGTTCTACTGTTTGTTCTGTTTGTTTGTTTGTGTGTGTGTGTGTGTGTGTGTGTGTGTGTGTGTATGTGTGTGTGTGTGTGTGTGTGTGTGTGTGTGTGTGTGTGTGTGTGTGTGTGTGTGTGTGTGTGTGTGTGTGTGTGTGTGTGTGTGTGTGTATGTGTGTGTGTGTATGTGTGAGTGAGTGTGTGTGTGTGTATGTGTGAGTGTGTGTGTGTATGTGTGTGTTTGTGTGTGTGTGTGTGTGTGTGTGTTATATCCTTGCTAAATTCGTTGATACTAATATTGATGGATTATTAGAAAATGTGTTAACCAAACACTACTATATTTTCTTATCTTTTTTAGCTTCGAACAGGGAAACCAGTCGATTTACAAAAATGCTCGGAGTTACAACAATAAGTACTTGGTAATGCGAGACTTCCTCCACACTAATCTATCGTTTGTGGTTGGTGGATTTAGGCAGTAGAAAATCCGACCTAGAGCGACTAGAAAGAATCCGAAAGAGAAAATTCTAGTAATCAATCTACTTTACATTAAATGAATTTGAGAAATAGATGGGCATTTAAAAATGAAATGTTTTCGAAGTTGCTCATCTTTGGGGTACGAACTGTACAAGTGGGTCGTTTTGGAATTGTAGGTAATGGTCGCGGTCGATGTCGACATCCATGTAAGTCAAACACACAATAACAGTCGGAGCTGAACACAACGGGTATTGTTTTTTTTTACATTAGAAGTTCATGACATGCTTTCCCTAAGATTAACATTGCATTGGAACATCGAATTGTAATTAATTTCGATAGCAAATTATCAAATATTTTTCTTTGATTCTATTTCAATTTATCTTCAATTATAGTTCGGACTACGTAACCGTGCACCTGTCCTTGAGATATCGCAGTAAGCAAGACGGGAGGTAAAGGGTCAGTATAAACACTTTCCTATTAACATTTTAATAACTAACGAAACACTGACTTGCGTGAGATGGTCGATATCAGATAAATTAGGTGATAAAGTAGCTTCAGTATGATAAAACAAATAATCTTGAAATATCTCTAGAAATATCGGATGCAGAAGCTGCTGATGTATAGAACATTCTGATTACATAATATGTTTTCATAAGTGGTAGTACACGAGAAATCTCTTGTAAGCTTTCAAGTGCAAGTGCACTGTTAAGATTGGCACTATACATATCGACAATGTTCCTTGACTAGATTGTTTGACAAATCGCTGATATTAATATGTTTGTTGCGACAGTAATAAATAGTGGATTGTCAAACATGGTAGAATAAATAAAGGTCTGCCTTTATGGAAGACGAAAACGAGCCCGTCATGGCGTCTTTGTCGAGGCTCGGTAGCTGACCTTATAACATTGTTTGTAGCTACGACTTATTGAATGAATATCTTACGGCTTACAAATAATGTTCAATATCTTTAGAATAAATTGATAATATTTAATTATAATCATTCTATTTGCCCCATGTACAGTATAAAATTTGGTCAGAGCCCATATTTTCGATTAGGTTTAAATAGATTAATACAATTTTTTTTTTATAAACGATTTTATATCAAATATAAAACCTTAGATGTTTTACATGTTTTCAATTTTCTACAAAACAGGTCTGTTTTGTTTTACAGATGATATGGAATGAATGTAAAAAAGATTCTTAACTCTAAGTTCGTCATTTGATTAATAAAAGTAAAAAATTGAATCAAAGCAGCATTAGACTGTAAATTATGTCATCATTATAATTATAAGTATAAGTTATATTCTACATTTGGTAAAGGTAACATTTTTAACAATTTAATATTGTACTAGATAGATATTCTAAATATCATTTGGTGTATAGCGATGTTTGAATTCAAATATCACCATCGAATATTACTGATGTATAGATAGAACTAGAAATTTATTCTAAAATTATCTAGCAACGCAAGACAGTTTCGTTAGATAAATATGAATTATGTTAACATTTTACCCCCATTAAATTTAACTTTGTCATACCCTTATTAATTTTACTTATTTTTCAGTATTCAGATATGCAAATTGGTAGGCTGGATAAAGGTGACACGTTAGCTCGTAAGTACCCATTGTTATAGAAGTGTATGCTAGTCTTGTTTTTCTATCTATATCAATTCTAGTAAAACGTCATATTATAAAATATTCAATTGGATTTATTAAATTTCACTTAGGTTGTTAAATAAAAGAATACACGAAAGAATCATACAACAAAATATGCGTACACCAGGAATATTGCGGAAGATGAGTACAGGATCAAGTTTTCACAGATGACGAGGGTCTGCTATGACGTCAGAACTTTGTGACCGGTGAAAAATGCGTACAAACTTTAGGCGAACGCGGATCTTTTAAAATCAATGAGTTACATAAATGAGTTTACCTCTCAGATAAACATAGATGTCGCTTAGTTTCTCGGGGCTGGAAATCCTTTAAAACTGCGTATAATAAACTTTACATCACACTTTTCCAGGCTTTGGACTGGCAAAGTGATAGAGATATGTTGCGCTATCATTTTGGCGTACTTAAAGTCAGCTTGTAGGCTCTGTAATTTTTTATGTTTATACATTTGCTTTATTAATTTTTTATTTTACGGAATTTTTTGATTTTTATCTATATTACAACTCGACTAATTTATTTGATCTTACCTCAACAGGACATTAGTCCTGTTTTTAGGTATTTTTGAACTTTTTTTAAACTTTCGTCCGGCTTAATATACTTTATTTATCTTCTCGTTCCTTCGAAGCGTAACTCCAGTCCCATGTGCATAGGAATCGAGGTTCCAGCCTTTTTTTGATAAGTCTTTTTCGATTAAATCGAGCTTATCACCAGGACAGTTAAGGCCAAAGTGACCACTTACAAAGTGGTAATTTTTTGTTTGATCCATTTTAACTTGGAAAATCTAAAACCTTTAAAGTTATTAGTAAATAATAGTTAGATGACCTAGATTGACGACTGGAGTCTGGTTTGTACGCTTTTTTCGCTTGTCATATTTACGACTTACCCTTGTCAATTGTTATTGTTTACTCATGTACGCATATTTCGCTGTACGCATTTTTCGTGTCAACTAATAAAATGACAAACAAACCACAGATTACCACTCTGATGGGTTTTTTGTTGTAATCATAGGGCAAATATAGTCTGTTTGCTCATAATGTTATCTTAATTGGGTTACTTTTGAATTATCTGAACTAGTGTGCTTTAATAAGTTAAAAATTTAGAATGCTTTCGTAAGTTATCATATTGTATACATTTTAACATTTTTAGTTAAATAAAAATTCAGGATCATAATTTATATTCTCTAGTAGTAGCAGGCTTGATTGCTACCTCAAATAACGAATAGAGGCTATACTGCTTTGTTCAAAAATATTATAAGTTAATGTTTTTAGGTTTGGATTTTGTTTGACTCATATCGTTTTATTTAAGAAATATCGCTATGTTATTTCGATTATTTCCAAATTATCGTCAAGCTCTAGGATGAACAAAACGAGAACTATTGTTTTTAGACATTTACTGGGCAATGACTTTATAAGCCACTCATAAAGCTCCACTCATGAAGCTCATCAACGACGAACTGAGTGACCTGGTGAGTAAAGCACGTGACTAGCCTAAAGTTCCGGGTTGTTGAGAGTTTTTATTGTGCCAAACAAAGACCATATAACAATTTGTTTTAAATTGAAAACAAGTCAACTTGGAACGAAAAAATTTAACAACCTGCTAATCTTTTTACAAATCTGAGTAGAGCTCCAACTACCTATAATTCTGACTATCAATTAAAAAAAGAAGGCAAAAAAGTTTTAAAAATTAGAAAAACAACTATTCGCAGAAACGTACTGCGATCTCCTAAATAATGATTTTATCTGTATGAGTTAATGACCTCTTCTCCGCAAAGCTATGAGTCTTATGGAACGACGGGAATCCTGGCGTGGGGAAAGGCTTCGCCGGAGTGGAAAAGGTCGCCGTTGGAGGGATATTAGTAGGCCGACCAAGTAACCTACAAACTTATAGTGCACCATGTAATCGTGCACTTAGCCTTGAGCGATCGCAGTAGGCAAGACAGAGTGTCAATATAATTACATTCCCTCAACCCACCAAGAAACACAAGACCTATAGTATAGGGACGGCGGCACACATTATTTTAATCCTGTGTCACCGTCTCAGTGCAGATTCTTTGTGGATAAGCTAAGATCATATCTCAAAAGCTCATCAAAAAAATTAATAATAAAAATAGGCTATAGTTTTTTGTCCCATTCGCAATATACATACTGCAATTAGTTTTTTAGGCCATTAAAACAAACAGATTATTCGAACTTTTGTATGGAGTACGGCTCAATTGGATTCGGATAATTGGAATACTGTATTTCATTTTGATTAATGTTGGAATGTTGAAAACGAGCATGACAATGAATAATTTGGAAAAATAAACTAGTGTTTCAGAGTAAGTGTGTGCAAAACAACAGGTTTGGAACTTCAAAAAGACAAAAGAAATTTGATAATGCAAATAAATAATATAAAATAAAAAAAAATAATACATGGGCACTGTTATTATTCAATTATTTATTATTGATAATATAAAAATATATGGCAATAAATTTAGTGTTTTTTATTGTAAGATAAAGTGGAAAATATAAAAAATGGATTTACAATTATAATGAAGTGTTAATATGAACCAAATAACTCTTGGAAAAATGTCTTTAAATGACTGAATAAATATTCGAAGTCCTAGACGAGAAAATATGCAAATAAATTAAATATATTACAGTTATATATGTGTATCTATTAGGTAAGTGTAACATAATAGTTTTATAACAATTAGAACACACAATTAGTCTAGATACATGCATAATAAATAAGTACAAATTATAAACTATTGTGGAATGTGAGTATTTAAAACTTTGCAAAAAATTACATACATAGAAGTTATCTTTATGACTAGCTGACAGTGGAATAGTTATTTATACCTTGTTTAAGGGAGGATTTAATAAAAAAATTTTGTTTATTTTTCAGCCTACATGGGCCCAAACCCTCGAATAGACACAGGGTACCATATATATGAGTTCCTTATTTACAAACAAACAAGGTATCCAAATGATGTTTTCATGCCAGTTTACAGGCTATCTGACAAGGATCGCCACCGTTTCCACTTGAGACGTTGGCTGCGCAAGTTTAGAAAGATTGTTACTTTTGAAGGACCAGTGGCTGGTACTCAGTTCGTAGCAAATCATGGAGGCGATTGAACATGGAGAAACAATCATTTCATTTATATTATTTCCGCTTTAGAATTTAAAATTTATATCTAAATGTTTGTAAAGAGATTAGTTGAAGATTTATATAGATTTAAATGATCATTTTACTACTAATTGTAAATATTTATAATCATTGAATAAATAATAGTAATATATCTATTTTTACAAATAATAAATTACGAGCACTCTTTTAATTCTTAGACGAAATGTATGCATTTCAAGAAATGTTAACAAGAACTCAGAACAAAATGAGAATGATAAGGCCTTTCAATATGCACGTTTTTCTGTCTTTCACAAAAGTATGAGTACAAATTATGCTACTGCTCTAGCAGAAGGATCTTGAGCTATTGAGGACAAAATAAATATAAATAATTTATATAATACACACACACACCCGCACACACACATACACACACACACACACACACACACATATATATATATATATATATATATATATATACAGTAGTCTTGAAATTCCATGTCCTGATATTTCGAGCTTCATTTAAGTTCGAGGCTATTTATGTTTGAGCCTATTTTATCATTTTGAAAGAAAATAATTAATCGACCTTCCAAGATATGTTTATATCAATGTGGTATTCAAAGGAAATGAGTGGTGCTTCTAAAAAGTGTTCTATAAACTTATTAAGTGCATTTTCAATTATCTATAGTATTTGGGTTCATTAAAACTTCTATTTTTTCTAATACATCGGAACGTTTTCCTGTGTAATTCAAGTTTTCGGTAATTCGAGGGTGTCTCAGTCCCCTCTACTTCGAATTATCGAGACTCTACTGTATATAAACCGATTCTTACGGCAGATTGTTTTTTAAAACAACTCGATTTAATTCTAAAGAAAAAACATATTTATTAATATAATTAGATTTAGGTTAATTGGAATAAAATATTTAGAGCAATTTTTTTTCTGAGTTGACCCGTCACTGCTGCTTCAGGATCTATAAAGGTTTGTGTTTAGATATGTTGACTTGACTTATTTCGGGAATTATGCACACCTACTTATCTGAATGGTGCTAGGCTCAACAATAATTATTTCTTATACTAACCTTTTCTATTTTACATAAGACTCAAGTAGATTACATAAGTCCTTCGTCCCTAAATAAAACTTCCAGATGTTGAGGTTTGTTAGTCCTTCTTCCAGAACAATCTGTACACTAGGTAGATGGCGCATGCTAGTAATTACATATTGTTGTAGAATTGCCGAAATCGTGTTTAATTTAATTTTGTTTAAATCCGATCTCTTCAAGTTGACTGAAAAGTCCTATAGTGGCTCGTTTGAAGATGCAGTCCAGAAGCATCCATTAATTTTTGATGTCTACCTTTGGTATTTTATGAATTTTATTTTTTTCTGTAGAACATTGTTTTATTTGTTCCAACAAGTAAATTAATACCTTGAAGAGTGGTAGTGGCCGTCTCTTTCAGACTTATAGTTTTAAATGTCTCTTGATGCGGTAATATTGTTAAATATTATAAAATATATTCTAGATTCCACATTATTAAATTTTGAGAAATTTTCATTGCGGTTTATTTACGTTTGTCTGTTGTTCCGGATTGGATTATAGATGTCAACAGGTCTTGATGTGAAATGTTTTCAAATGAGCAATGAAAATTTTGAATGCATACTTTTAGTTTTAACTAAGGGTAACTGAACGTTGTAATAAATATGTTATATATATATAAATATATATATATATATATATATATATATATATATATATATATATATACAGAGAGAGAGAGAGAGACAGAGAGAGAGAGAGAGAGAGAGAGAGAGAGAGACTAAGAGAAATAGATAGAAAGAGAAAGAGAATGACTTATTATTTAAAAAATAGTTTTTTTCATTAAGTTTATTATAGAAATTACGTATGATGAACTATTTAATTAAAGCGACAAAATAAACTTAGTAAGAGGGACAAAGAAAGAAAAAAGACTATTTTGTTCCTATTGTTGCAATTAATGAGATTTATTTCAACAACAGTGAATAGATTATTATACTATTAAAAGGTAAATGATTTCAGTATACTATTATGAGTGAAGCGTATATTATATTTTGCGTGATATATTCTTTTTCGCTTCAATAATGTTGTTTATCATACGTAGTTTTTATAGTAAACCTAATTGTTTGAATTAATTTTTTTTAAGATTAAGGAGCTGTCTTTTTTTATACCCTTTAAAATACATATTATTTAATAATTAGGTAAAACACTTCTAGACACACAAGTTCCTTACCTAGTTCAGGCCTGTCTATTGGCTATGTTTACAGTTTCTCAAATTTTCTAGATATATATAGTGATTGTGCTCTATTAAGTAAAATAGTAAGAAAAAGTAATTGAAAACAATTGACTACATTCATTACTATCAACAAAATCATGGTAAATTATTTGTAGAACACCCCAGGGAACAATTACGTCAAGAAAGTTATAGAAAAAGGTTTGTTAACTATTGGTTTAGGGTATTTTCATTCTGCCTAAAGCCCTTTCCAATATATATATATTTAGATGTCAGAATCCGTCTAATAGAAACGGCAAACCAGAGGATTAAGCCATTAAAAAAAGTTTTACAAAACGTTTAGGGAGATTAGTACAGAAAAACAGAAATTCCCTCTAACCGCAAACTTGCGTAAGGTCGTAGTAATGTTGTTGTTGTATGAGGACGGGTATATGATACAGTTTGAGTTAAAAATTTACCCATCTCTCGAAACAAAGGTCTTCAAAGTACAACATACCTTGGCTAGTTAAAATCAAAAGTTACAAGATGGAATAAAATAATTGCAAGGAACATAATTTTTAAGTTTAAAATTCAAAAATTCAAAATTCTGATCATCATACCTTAGTCTAGCTTATTATTTTACATATAAATATATGATTTTATATAATTTCTTGGTAGCAACTTACATTTTCATCTACGTGAGGTTGAATGGGGTGATTGTATACATGAAATAGGAGAAAGATGAATTACATGTGTAATACTTAGGCTATAAGATCGAATGAGGGAAAGGTGTATCTAGGACCCCCCTGTAGTTTAGGATTTCTATTCTCAAAACCTTAACCTTAAAAATGCATAAAATTTAATAATTCTATCATGGCAAGAGAATACTGTATGCCAGGGGCTCACATAGTTTGCGACGGGGGTTCTGGTGCACCTTCGAGCATTTTCAGGGGTACCGCTGCGCCTCTCGGAGTTAAACGTTTAATTAAGTTCTCACTTTAAAGGGTGAACATTTTCGACTGTTTCAATGAAGTTATAGAATTAACATATGATTTAAAACGAAATTACGGTATCATTATTAAAAATATTGTTAATATATGATGAACTGCCGAAATATAAAAAAACCTCATACTTCCCGCTAAAGCAGACAATGTGCCTGTTTTACTGAGAACTTTTTCGAAGCAAATGTTTCATATTATTTGCTATAGTAGACAATGTTGTAGTTATCATTGGAAATGTTAAACTTGTTTTTGAGAGTAAAGAGCTTTTATGCTATTTGTCATTGTTCTGCTTTTATTCTTGACTAAATCAATATATTTTTTATTAACAATTGAAATTCTTATAATCACGCATGCCCACAACCTAGGTCAATCCTAAGACATATCCAGTGCTTATTTTTAAAGTTAAAAATTCATTTTTAATAAGTGTTTTTACGGGTTCGAACGCACTAGTTTGAAAAATTAATTTATATATTTGATTAGGCTAAATAATTTTCTTCTAGAAATAATAACGAACAATTTTCTGTAGGGGCACGACCAGAAAATATTTTTACTGTAAGGTAACAGAGGGTTTAAAATGTTTGAGATCCATTGATGGCGCTAGGGATCTCGCTCCTTCCAAACCTACCACTTGTTATGTAAAGATACAATGAGGAAAGGTTTGTTTTACTCTATTTCTAATTTAAATCGTTAATAATTGTTGTATTCCAATCCGCTTCGTTTTAACTTCTTAATGCAAAAATTATTTTAAAGTTGTAATTAAAAATGTTGAATTTTAAAATAAAATTACTCACTTTAGTCCTTCGTTTTACAAACTTAAAATTATTTTATTAGTATTTATGTTGATAATTTCTTCATTCTACAGTATTATATCTCAAAATTAAACTTTTTGTTTTGGTAAATGTATAGCCTACAATATGACACTTTTTTTCAATTAACTTATAGTAGTTGACCAATTCTTCGTAATCAATAAAAAGTTATAAATATCGTAAATGGAAACAAATATATTAAAATTGGGAAAAAGAAATGGTTGAAAAAGGCTATAAACACGCAAAATCTTAAACAATCAATATTTATGTACGAAACAAAAGAATTTCAAACTACTTTAAACGGCTTTAAAACTGTTTTACGGAATATAACAAGTATACGCTCAAGAAATATTAGGTAAATATTATAATGTCTCCTAACGATGTACATCGTCGTGGAATATGAAAGCCACTTCTTCACTTCACAAATAGGCTAGCATGCTTTAGAAAAGTCATGTTTTTTCTAACCATGAACATTACGTTTAAAATTAGGTTATTATTAAGTTAGAGTTATTATTGTGTTAAAGTTTAGGAGAATATTAAGGTTACAGTGTAATCCTTACCGGTTACGTGGTAGCATTTTGTATCAGAGCTATGTTGGGGGAAAAGAATTTCAAATCTTCATAGCCCAGTATAAGTTTTGTTTGTGAATTTATGTTACATGTCAACTGTTTTCTAATTATAACCACTTTATCTTTTTGAGACATTTACAATAATGTTTTTCGTGTTTAGAATGTGTTATGTAACATATGCAATTCTGAAAAAAATTTAATTCGTCTGAATTTCAAAGCCATTCTAATATACGAATTAAATTTTTTTTAAATTTGGCCAACCTGTACTATATGAACATTAAGTTCATTTTTCTCTGACTTTTTTCTCAATTGTTTTTACACATTTAATATGTTTTCTTAATATATCTCTTATTAATTTGAGTTGTTTCCTAATACTGAATGGATATTATTAAACATATATTAAACTAAATATAACGGATCTAATGCACGTGTTATCTTTTAAAAGTAAAACATTTTTAATATATATATATATATATATATGCCATATTTAAAAAAAAATTCAGTTCATATGTTAAAACCAAAATATTCTGCCTGTCGCGCGATTTTGCCGGTTTTTAACTCAACAAATTCTAATTTAAGCAATGATTAGAAAGCAAGTACCATTTAATTTTCTGACAATATTTATCGAATAAATCTAAAAACTGGTCATAGTGGTCTTTCCTTGCCAAAGGTTAACTAGTCAACTGGTCAAATTAATAAACTAGAATGTTTATATTTTGCAGCTTTAACAACAAGAATGAGAACTATATTTAAAATGGTAATGTCTTTAAAAGTCAACATACGAAATGTTCATTTGATCAAAATAAGCCTATATATATATATATATATATATATATATATATATATATATATATATATATATATATATATATATATATATATATATATATATATATATATATACTGTATATGTAAATCAATGTTATTAAGAAAAAATTTGTCTCGAAGTACAACATTTCTTTATATTACATATTTTTTTTTTTTTTAAAAAGAGCAGACATAATAGCACTAAATTATTGTTTAACAATAATATATAACAGTAACACAATAATAATGAAAAATGTAAGTAATTATTTAAACAACAAAACGTTTACTGTCAAACGAATCTGATTTTGAGGGTACAGCGTTTTGGGGATTATTTCTAAAAATTGAATAATGAAACATTAAATCGTAAAAAAAATTTACTGTTTCCTGTAAGAGAGCTTTACACATAGAGCAACACAAACGTTATATTTATAAAATAACAAATATTCATTAAAATATCTTTTATTCCAATCATTTTATCACATAAAAATTATGATTTATTTAAAATAATATAAATTGAGAATACTGTCAAGTAATTTTCAAGTAATTTTTGTACAAAGCTTTAATTTGGTATGTCAAATAAAGATAAATTGTTACATAATGGAAATAGGATAGTTTTTTTATTTAGGATTACTCCGAGTGTATATAACGATTATTTAAAATCACTTTAATATAACATATTATTTATGCGAGTACTAATACAAAATGCATGAGCTGAAACCTTAACAATCAATGTGAATTTGAGTAGAAATGTAATTTCTCTGAAGGTCTTGATTGTGTATTTGTCAAATAGTAAACTTGCCTCGTCAATTGTAAGCGTCATGTATTGCGCATTCGTATGTTTTGTTTTATTTACATTGGTTGACGTTTCAGAAAACGTAAGGGATAAGGAAGAGCTGACCTCGTATATGAAACACCCAGAGATGTTCCTTAGAGCATACTTAAAGGGCGATGCTTGCATCGGTGGGAGTATAGAAGTGACTTCGACACCCAATAGGTTTGTACTCACCAATAGCAATTGCAACGTTTCATTCAGCAAAAAAGAGTGGCAGAAAGAGCCAATTATCAGATATCGTGATGCTCAGAAAGTAAGTCAAGATATATGCTATTATATAAGATTTAAAACTAGTGTAAACAGAGTTATAAGGGTTAAGGGCGACAGGGTAAGGAGAATGAAGAGTAAGAACAAAGGTAAATAGGTACCCAAAGCGAGATGCTGATAAATATAATTTTAAAGTTTCTAGATTGAGGGAAAGTAAATATATATCAAAAAAGATATGTGGGGGAAATACAGCAACAAAGTATATGTAATGCATATTGTGTAATTCCGTAAAAAAGGTGTTTTGTGTTACAGGAAAATCTATTCACTATAATGATGCTCGATTCTAATGGATCAACAGTGGAATCAGAGTATTATCTACATTGGCTTGTGATTAATATACCGGTAAGTAATATTATGTACAAGTTACATCTTTGTTTAGTATAATGCAACCCACCCCTATATAGTTTAAATTTTAAATCGTTAAAAATTGAAGCATTTTGAAATGTTTCATCATTAAAACTTTTAGCGGATACTAAACTTATTATTAATTGTTTTTTTATTTACAAGTAATATTGTTACGATCATACATGATTTAATACATTTAAAGGCAGTTTTATTCTAAATAGCTATTTAATAATATACCATCTTTCATGGTTACTATTATTTACACTTTCATGGTTACTATTATTTACACACTTAACACCCAAACACTGTTTTAATTAGGTCTAATAACAGCTCGCTAATTTATACTTGACATGTCCTGCCACTAAACTCGGCCTCCACGCATAAAATAACCTTTATATAGGCTATAAACTTGCCGCTTCTCATAATTTCTAGCAGCTTTACTTCTTAGAAAGTTCTAGACTTTACGAGAAATGTGTTCTGTTTCGTTTGCTCAAGCGTAAAAAGAACTGTAAACTTGTCAACCGGGAGTCGCAAATTGCTGGGGACCTTTTCTGTTGGAAAACATTATTTTTTGACGCATTTTAATTTCATTTTAAGCAAGATATTTGGTATTGTAAAAAATAACTTTTGTAATCATATAAACGTTATTTTAATGTAAATTTTTGGCCTATTTAGATTTTGTTGTAAAGTTTTTGTTCACCTTCTGTTTCATTATTAAAGTAGAAATCCTCGTGAAGCATTAGTTGCGTTTTGTTTTAGAAAGCTGAATATAAAAAATCTAGATATTTTATTAAAAGAATGGATAGTTGAATTGGAATAAACGGGAGTAGATTGTAAAAAGTAATGTCAATGAAGATAGGTAATTTACCGGTGGTCAAATAACAAACAATTATATTTTAGTAAAAGTTGCTATGAAACATAAAAATTTTGATTTCTGTTAAATTTTAGAAAATCGATAAGGTTCGCTCTTTAATATTCAGAAATTAAGGGATTTTTAAAATATCTTTAACGATTTAAAATTATTTTAAAAACATTTTAAATTAATGTATTGGTTCATCTTTTGATTATTTGTTTTTATAATGAATGTTTTAGAGAAATAGAAACGAATTAATATTTTTTATTGTAATTCTATTTTTCACTCATTACACTCATTATTAAACATAGTTTTGAAATTAAGTGAAAAAAATGAGTAAGTTACTGGTGTCTTTATCACGCACTGATAAAGTCACGCTGTTACTGAATGAAGAGAGCGTGACTTTGTCAGGGTAACTGTTATTTTCAAACGATTATTAAAAAATGTCAATTTAATGACATTTATTTTTATATTAACTTATGAACATACTAACTTATTATGAAATTATTACTATTATTAAATTTATTAACCTATTTTATTTTACAGAGTGTGCATATTAAAGTCGGTAAATTATTTAAAGGTGACGTGGTATCTCGTAAGTATTCATTTTTGTTAATAACTTACGTACTATTTAATTGTTTTTTTTATTTATGTTCGTTTTAGAAGTATAATAATTTTAGACGTAACCAAATTATTTGAGGAAAAGTTTCATTTAAGTAGCTACTTACTTGTACATCAAAACGAAGAGAAATGTTTTTTTTTATAGAGTGCGAGTATTTGGAATCTAGTTGATTGTTCAAATCATATATTTTGTTTTGCCAGTAATATATTCACATATTTAGTCAGTATCTTCAGTAAATTACCAATAACAATAAAAAAAGTTGATAACTCAATGTTCAAGACGTACGGCTGGAATTGTTTGTTAGCTTTCATTATGATTTTAAATTTAGAAATAGAAAGTGGTTTTCTTCCAGACACAAAATGGTTGTTAATATGGAACCAGTAAAGTGAGTCGTATATATTGGTAATCAGAACTTATAACTAGCTATTGATCTATTAGTTTAAATAAAATAGTACAAAAGCACTAAAAGTTTCAATAAATGCATATTATATTTATTTATATATTTGTTTATTTATAAATGAAGTCGAAAAAGTTGGCTCGTCCGTAGCATACTTTGACCTGTACGTGTCCAAAGCAGTAGAGTTGGCTGAGAACCCGAGCCAAACACGGAGAAAATTCTAAAGATAAATACGGTTAAGAACCAAAATCAGAATGGCCTTTCTATAGGCCTGGACGACAACCTTCATACCATCTTATGGAGTGCTGGAGGCCTAAGTAACGTAAAATTCGTCGAACTTAAGACCACTATATTTGCTTGTGACGCAGAAATTTTTGTAATTCCTGAAGCAGGAGTATTAAGTGTTAATCTGCAATTTCATGAACTGACAAACTATACTACATATATGCTGAAAAGATCAAGACAGGTTGCCTCTGGAATTTTGGTGGGAGTAAGCAAGCTACATCCTAGTAACTTCTCCATTGTTCATTAGCTGATAAAATGAAGATAAAAAATCTGGGCCAACGGAAGACTGTAATATGTCTTCGACTTTTATTATCCGCCCAATAACAGATGCAATTTTGATTTTCTGGGTCCAAGTGCTAAGCATCCTAACATCATTATCATCGGGCACTTTAATGCACTATCTTCAATATACCACCATGGATCTACTAACCATGCCGGACGACCTGTGAAGTACCTAACTGACCCTATCTCAAACTTTATCCAATTTTAAAGTATCCAACCTACTTCTCTTTCGTCGGCTAACGATCAACAGCTGATTCAGCCTTGGTGCATGCAAACATTATTGCCTAAAGTGACACATTCACTTTAGGAGACGCACATGATGGAAGTGGTCTTCGGGGTCTCATCTTGAAAGTCAAACCAGAGGAAACTGTACTATTGCAGCAACGGATACAAAGATAGCGTTTTATTAAGGCTGGCTTAGCTAGGTTTGCCAAAATCGCTAACAAAGTAATCAAATAAGATCTCAATGGTAAAGAGCATGCGACAGTTTTGTTGACGCAGTTCTATCAGTAGAAAAGGATCAATCGTGATGGGCCAAGAGAAACTCTTGAAGGTCCAGAGAAGCCTTGCTGGAACGAAACATTGACGGAACTAAAAAAAAGAGAGAGAGAAGAAAAATTGAACAAGTAAAGCTTTTTTGCGACTCCATAGACTTAAGGAAAAACAGGTGGAACTAAACAGAGCTAATATAAATAGCACTTACAGACAATTTGTTACAAACATGGACTTGAGACGGGATGGGCTTAAAGCCTACCATTTCATATCAAGCCTCAATAAAAGAAGGCCTACCAGTTAGAGCTAATACTAGAAAAAAGAAAATCTTCTAACATCCACAAAAGATGTTACTACAGCGGGAAAAACACTTTGCGGTAGTGAGTCGTTTAACGCTTAGCACAGAGGACAGTAAACATCTAAAAATTACCCTCCTTACCTGCTCAAATACGTATAAAACTTCCTATTTACTAACTCATTCAGTCTATCTGAACTAGACCTCGCCATTCATTCATTAAAGAGAGGCATATGAGTAATCACCCCAATTTTTGAAGAATCTAGGAAATACCGCTCAAAAAATCTGCTTAAACTAGTAGATATCACATTGCAACACCACATCCCCCAGCAATGGAAGAGAGCAGAGATCGTTGATATCCACAAAAAGAGAAAGCCCTCCAACATCCTTACCAATATTAGACCGATCTCCATTACAAATTTAGTCTATAAAAGAGTTGAGAAAATAGTATACATTAGACTGTGTCAGTACCTGTATAATGATATCAGACTGCCAGGCTGGCTTCCGACAACATCGTTCTACCGACAACCAAACTGTCAAACTGAAACATTCGGTAAAAGATGGGTTTCACCGTAAACAATCCATCTTCAGATTCTTTCAGAATGTATCGATCTAAAAGCAGCTTATGATAAAATATGGAGATTCCATATGGGTGGCTATGCCACTCTGCCGACTGCATGTGTCTGGTAATATGTACCAGAAAACACTTTCTACTCCGAAAAAATATGCGAATACCATGCCAAAATAATGTATGGAAGTACAATAAAGTCTGTCATCGGCTACCAGAAGTGGCCGTGCCTGGTTGTTTGCTTTTCATCGTCATGATCAATGATGTACATTTCGCTATTATAAGCATACCAGATGTCAGCAGCCTATTTTATGTTGATGACATCACTATATTGATAACGCGTAGTATTATTCCCGGATTGGAAATGTTTTATAATGTGCTGACTTCTGAGTAGCGCAAAGAAAATAAAATGGAGGTAAATACCAAGAAAACAGTAGCTCAGTTGAACACAATATCCATTAAACAATACAATTTTTAAATAGAGCTGAAAAAACAAAAGTTGCCAAGCACTGGGCCGTTATCTTTGACCTAGTTTTTCCAAGCAAACACAAATTGCAACTGAAAAAGCGTAAAAGAGAAATAATCTCCTAAAGAGACTACGAAATTGGAAGCAAGGCAGGATATGATGGCGAGAGTGTATAAAACGAGCATATAAAACGAGAGTCTACTAAAAAAGTTACAGAAAATGCCATCAAGCTCTCTTCCGATTGTAACCTAAGCAAATAAAAAAAAATAATTGGTGGACCAACATTGATACCAATAACTGCGATGCAATTGCAAACGGAAGTGGAGCCACCGAAAAATCAGTACTTAAGTTTTGAGCAAAGATAATCGACTACAGACACTAGGAGAAACTTATACCTGGGACATCGCGACTCAGGACACAAACATCATCACTCGTTCATGTCGAACAACTTAGCATTATATACAAAGTAGAACTAGGGGCAGACATCAGAATTTCCAAAGTGTCAAACAGTTTTCCTGTCACCGACTAAGGGAAAACTGTATCTCCTAAATCATAAAGACTCCGAGACTGTTAGTGATCTCTACGTCGTATAGGCCTCTGCTTTGGAAACTATTGCGGATCTATACAGCAAATACAATTCGATCTATGTATACACTGATGGATCAGCAGTGAAACAACCGGCGATGAAACTTTGAGGGCTGTAGCCTTGTCTAAATTAATGCTAACAACTACGATGGTGAGACTGCGGCGATAGTACAAGCTGCCAAAAAACTTTGTTCACCCTCCGGCAAGACGGCGCGAGTTGAGTTAATACAGTAGAGTCACACTTAACAAAAGTGCAAGATACAAATGAAGGATTCTTGTGCAAGATACATCGTTACATAGCTATTCTACAAGCTTAGCAATTATAAACTTAGTCTCAACAATCATAAGTTATAATAACTATTTATTATTATATAGATATCTATAGCAAAGTTTTTCTTGGCATCGTTGATTAGTTCCTTATTTACCTCGGTTTAAAAAACATTTGACCAGGTTTAAATTTTGTGTCAACTTTTAAATTTATAACTAGAATTGCACATAGTAATGATTTGTTCAATTTGACAAGTCTAACTTAAAGAAGAGTTTTTTCGAAACTTAGTATATTGTTTTGTTAGGTGGAGGGTACACCTGCCTTATTCCTGGTAGACAACATGTATACATTAGGCAAGACAACACGTAACGAGATAATATCTCCCATATATGCTCTACAAAGTGTTTTATAGAGACTTGAATCTCAATAAAGTCCAAATTTCATCCAAATTTTAAAAAAAAGTGCATTCGAAATTATTTAATTTATATTTACAGTTATAGTCAAAATATTTTTTTTTTTTTGTTGTATTTAAACGTTTTGAATTTGACTAACGCAATACACTTTTTATAATTACGTTTATAATTGGAAATGCGAAAATAGTGGAATTGGCTCATTTGAATTGTAGATTCATAAAAACATATAACGTTTAACGTTTAGAAAAAATAAATCTACATTTAGTGAGAAATAAACTGGAACCGGTTCTTAAGTAAGTAAGAAATTAGAAACTACAATAAAGATAGTAACTACACCATGAACTGTAAAGAGAAAATAAAATAAGAACTAGAATAAAATGTATACAAATGGCACATGTAGAAAAAGCAAACGGATACAGGGAAAAGGGAAAACCAATTACTATGAAGTATAGAAACGTGAAAAAAAATTGGTTCTGACCCTCGGTGGAGTTTCGACAGAAGTGATAAAAAAAAATAAAGCTAATAGTTTCGTAAAACTTTCAACGAAAATTACCGAAAACATGTATTTATACAATTTTTACACCTTTATTTGAGGAATGTTTTTAATAAAGACTGATTTTTATTGTTGTTAATAATAAAATAATAAGGGTAATAAAACCTTTATTAAAAGTTTTATAAATTCAATTGTTTTTAACAAATTTAATTCAAATAAGTTCTTTAAATAGTATAAGATGAACCTAAAAATGTTTTCACTGCAAAAATGGAATAAAAACCAATAACTTATTATTATCGTTATACCGAATTACTTGTATTGAAATTTAGCAATGTTTAAATAAATAAATATATTTATTAAGTGATCAAAACTATTTAATATACGATTAATAACAATGGTAATCTGTTTAAAACGGTTGTTCTACAACTTAATCTGTAACACAATAACAGCTGTTACATGAAATCATGTTATCATTCAATTCACTATGAGATAACTCATAGCGAAACGTGACGGAAATATATGATGTAAGGAATGCGTTTTTGAAATAGCGTGACAAGAAAGCAATGATTTAATCTTTTGTTTTGTTCACTACGTGTCAAACACATCAAAAAGAATGTAAGTTTGAAATTGTGAATGTAAATGTATGCAGGAAGTTTTAAAAATTACCATATGTAAGTTATGTAGTATTATACCCAATAATAATGTAAAACAAAATAGCGTTTTTGCAACTAGGAAAAGCAAATACCTAGGTTCTATTGAGTTTAAATTATGCTGTATTGCGAAATTTATATAAAGCCCAAAATACAAATAATACTTCTTCTTATTTAACTGGCAATGTAATATTTACCTAGGCTATCTTGTTTAGGAAATTAATTCATACAATATTTTCAATTTTTTCAGCTTACTTGGGGCCAAACCCACCGAAAGGGACCGGATTCCACACGTATGAGTTCCTTGTTTATAAACAAATCGACTATCCACAGGATGTTTACATTCCTTATCATGAAATTCCCGAAAGTGGGCGCCACCGTTTTGATCTAGATAATTGGCTGGAATCACATAGAAATGTTACAAATATAATGGGGGCGGTAACAGCGACTCAGTTCATAGCCGAATATTGAGGCGCGTGGATATTTAGATATCAAGCATTGATTGTTATAATGTTGGCTTTGCATATAAGTATAATGTTGTAAATAATATAAGTATTTGCACGCAGATTTAGAGCTCTAGATATTCTTTTCTCGACATAGATGCAATTTCATTGGAAATTTATTATTATAAAAGAAATCTAATAAACAGTCTTTGGACTATATTTCTTACGTCGCTCGTGAGTATAAACAATAAAGTATAAACAATAAAATTAAAAACCTTACGATTACCTTTATAAGTATTTGATAAACAAATTTTATTTCAAAAGAAGGAACAAATATTGCAAATTTTGTAAACAAAAAAATATATGACATCGATATTCCTTAAAATAAATATTTCTCATTTACTTTTACAGTAGTGTCCAAGCAAAAATTTTCTCCGAGCAAAACATTCACAGTCAAACCTCATTTTAAAACTTAGGCAGTGAAACTGACCGACATAAGTGATTACTTCTTGGGAACAACGCACTGCGTAGAATTTTCAAGCTAATAATAATTTAATGAAGTTAATAATAAAAATTGAATATAAATGTTATTTAACGAATTAATTTGAAATCGGTACTTAGAGTCAGATGCGCCTACGAAAGTTTTCATTTAAAAAATTGATATACAAATTTATAATTTAATATCATTACAATAAATTAATATAGTGTAATTTATCAGATATAAATTAATATATTTAATAATTATACGAGTATTTTCACTTTATAATCTACAATACATTACACCAATGTGTTAAAACCACTATTTTACAACATTATTAATGTATTAAAACAACTATTTTACAACATAACCAATAATATAAAATCAGCTGTTTTATAACATAATTAATGAAGTAGTTTAAGATAACAAATGAAGAGTGATGGCGCGCGCTGTGAGGATGACGACTTGTCAAAGATTTTATCCTTGCAAAACAAACACATTCAAGGTATAAAAAATAGTCATTTCAATGAACTGTATTGTTTAAAATATCGAATCCTTATGTGCAAATTTTTATTTGCAAGGCAATATATTTTCAATAACGGAACTATACTCGCTAATTTAATAGCAGTACACAAAATCGTTGAAGGTTAGTAGAAAAAACATGATCATTTAGTTTTAATAACACACAAATTCTGGATGCAAATTGATTAAGGATAAGAAACAACTCACAGATTCTGAATGCAAATTGATTAAGGATAAGAAATAGTCACAGATTCTGAATGAAAATTGTGCAGGGATGTATTGATAAAGTATAAGAAACAACTCACAGATTCTGGATGCAAATTGATTAAGGATAAGAAGCAACTCACAGATTCTGAATGCAAATTGATTAAGGATAAGAAACAAGTCACAGATTCTGAATGCAAATTGTGCAGGGATGTATTGATAAAGTATAAGAAACAACTCACAGATTCTTAATGCAAATTGTACAGGGATGTATTGACAAAGTATAAGAAACAACTCACAGATTCTGAATGCAAATTCTGCAGGGATGTATTGATAAAGGATAAGAAACAACTCACTCAAGTAAGAAGTTATCTTGTATATATCGTGGCTTTTATTTAGAATCAAATTTTATAAATATAAATGTGATATACGATGTGGTATAAATGTGGTATAGCATTTTTATACTTTTTCAGCATGAATTTAAACATAATGTAAGAGTTAAAAAGATTAAATAAAGATAAGTAAGGATTTTAAAAGTTCCAGAATATGAAAGAAAATGTCACAAAATGTTTCTGTTAAGCCAATTATACACCAGTATGAATTTTATTTTCATTGATTTAATTTACATGTTTTACTTAGAAATTTCAAAATTAAATTTAATTTCTTAAATTTTTTTACTTTAAAATATGAAAAGATAAATTTTACGTATTTGCCTTTTTTAATATGTTTTGAGACGTGTCCAGAATAAAGAACCATTCATGAGTAACGTAAAGTAAAGAAAAAAATATATGAAATATATTAACAACAACAAAGGCTACGTTTAGATATGTAAAGGTGTTTGTTAAAACTTTCTCCATTAAGCTAATAAATTTTTATCTACTTTAGGAGATAGTTAATGTTACACAAAAGTAAACATCCTCCCAATCTCTTAGCATCAGATTTTTTCCGTTTCTATATTATTTCTGGTAGAATATCAATTGTTTTCCAATATTTCTTCCTACACGGTGAAGTTGAGTACAATCTATCTCTCAATAGATAAATAAATATACAATATTTAATTCAAATATTTTCTTTTACTTTGTGCTTTGTATAATTGATGTTCTTTCTCTACTTGGAGGATGCCCCTACTATTGTCCTTACTTATATACATTGTTGAATGCACTTTCCTGATAATTCATAGATGTCCATAGTATATTGCCTGATAACCTTACACACGCGCCACCGCGCACACACAGACACAAAAAAAACACACACACACACACACACCTTGTTTTGTTATTATGGTGATGAATTATAGAAGGTGACGCATTAAAGGATGACAAATTAGAGAAGTTCTACTGTATATTTATTGATTGCAATTACTGATCAGTGTATATGAAAATATTTGTATTGATGATTTTTGCTCCGAACAAACACATAGCCTATGCGAATCATAAAGATGGTTAGTATATAATTCCTTCCTTGATAAGGGCAGAAAAAAGAATTGAGATTGTTTCTTATACAGGGTGGCCTATATAAAAGTAACCCAGTAACTTAACCGAGATTGTATAATGTTTATACCGAATCAAGGGAAATTCCCCCTATTTTTTCCCTTACCGTGTACAACCTGAAAATGTGAAGTTAATAATAGCATAGCAAACACACCGGATGTAGAGTGGTTGCTTAGCACTAGACCGTCGTATTCAGTGGAACAAAGAGTAGAGTGCCATCCGAAGCGGTTCAATTAATGGAACGCCTCGTGAGAAATACTTAGAGATACTTCTCCGGGCAAGAGAATGGTTCAAGTGTTGTTACGAAAATGGCGTGATACGAACACAATTGTAAATACATCGAGAAATAAGCCTAATTTAGTTCGAACGTCTGTAGTTGATAAAAGAGTAGAGTATAAAACAAAGTCCGTAAGTGGACTCGGCAGTCATCACAGCAAGTAGTTGTGTGACGCATATCTTGCCAAAGAGTTATACACGGTTTTTATTGTATTTGTAAATTGTTACAATAATCCAAGATTTGCCGTAAATAAACACTTTTCATTTCAATTGTGTTGCATTTTGTTACAGGGCTAGTTTTATACGCGCCACCCTGAATGTTTTTGGATATTTTTGTAGGAATTAATTGTAAAATATTGATGTGTCCTATGGATTGTGTTTTTACAAAGATTTTTCTACGACTTTAAAGGAGAATAATAAAAAGTGTTTTTTTATTATTCTAAATGAGTTTTTGTATTAGTTTCACTAAATCAAACGAATAGAGCAAGATAATTTTAAAAAAAAGTGGAGTAAACCAGCTTCTGTAAGTCCCGTCAATTACTTTAAACGACAAACTCAATTAGTGTTTTATTATATTTGAATCAATACTTTACAAGTAAATAGAATCAGACAGATTTTTTTTTTTAAATCGATGATTGTAGCGTTAAACAGAAACAGTTCTGTGGACCTAACAGTTGAACTCATAGGCATTAAGAACGGGGAAAAATTACTTGAGGTATTTATTGGTTGTATTGCGTTATGCCTTACAATCAAGAGCTTAAGTTTGAAAAAATGGTTTGAGAAAGAAATACAAATTTAGCTAAATGGCATAGAGTGTATTTTTGCCTAGTAGGTAGCTACAATCATAGCTGTAATTATTACTAAGTGTATAAATTAAGTGTTCTCAAATTTTAAGCTTTTCGTAAATTTTTGGCTTCAAAATAAATTTGTATAACATATGTCTTAAAACAGCGTTGAAGTAATAAGAGGACTTAGATAGTATTATGTTTCAATAAAAATTTGATCACAAAATATAATAAATACTGTTTGAAGTAAATTACGTTTCGAATAGAACATCATCCTCAATAAATAGAACCATAATATATAAAGTGTAGACCTAGCAGTAGTTTGAGTATATGCAACCCATATAATCAAATGCGACATAGTAATCTAACACACACACACACACACACACACACACACACACACACACACACACACACACACACACACACACACACATACACATACACACACATACACACACACACACACGCGCGTGCGCGCACACACACACACACACACACACACACACACACACACATTAATCTGATGATAAATACTACAATATTTTTTTTAATTAACAAAAATTAATAATTATATTTTGTATGCAGAAGTTATATTAATTAGGATGAATGATAGCTTATTCATCTAGAGAGCTTGGTTAAGCTAACAATATAGGATCTAATATGGAGTTTCTGTAACATTTACTACTAGAGGCTATACAAAGGTAGGAATTTTACAACGGGATATTTTGATATCTTTAATATTAAGTTTTACATTTCTTAGTTTGGGTTCTTTACTCTGTATATTATCATGTGTAAGACATTACATTGAAAATTATTAAAAAGTTTTTTTTGTGAATTTTTTTTTATGGCTTTGCACAATGAAGTTGATCTAGTTTCATTTTATGAATTATTAAACCTCAACCTGGTAATAAATTATGATACAGTACCTTCAGTAATCGTCCACCTAATATTCTCGTAAAATAATTATTTATTACATTGTACACAAATATTTAAAGTGTTTGATTACTTATGGTTTCCAGTTTCTATCACTTTAGATAAGAAAGAATTTATCACAAACCGATTGTGGAGTAAAAATAAATTAGTGTTGTAATTATGTATTTTAGTTATTATATGGAGTAGCTTGTTAGAGCAAATCTCTTAATATTCGTCCAAGTAAGAAAGTTCCTAAGTAGGACGTCAATGAAATATATAACGTTTTTTACAACTCTATTTATTATACGTTTTGAAATCTAGTGACTTTCATAATAGTTTGTGGCCTAAAATATGTCATGTTTTGTATATCGGTAATTTGAACAATTATGCGTAATTTACATAATTTTATGTGTTTATTTAACAATATATAATCTCTGTTGTTAAATACATTATATATTGCAGGTTTAAATATTGTATTAAATACATGTTTTAAATACATTATTCAATTAGATCGATTTGTAAAATAAAATTTAACTTACGTGTTGTTGATTTTGAGATTAGGTTACTAAATGTTGTGACTCGAATTAAAAAAAATCATCGCCTAGAAGAAATAGACTTACAAAAATAGAGAGATTTTAATTAAAATTTAGATAGAATAAAAATGATATGTTTAAGGTGTGGGAAAGAACAACAACACAATTTTGACTAACACAATTTAATGACAAAAAGTAAAAGATTTTTACACTCACTGACTAATAGAAATTTTACTGATTTTATTATGGACTTTCACCTAGTGTCCAAATTATTAAAAAAAGTGAATATACTGTAAATCTGGCTTTAAGTAATATATTTTTAAATTGCAAGCACACAGATTAAACGAGAGTAGTATGACATTAGAAATAAGCCATTGGCTACAGAATCATTTGATTTATCAATTGATAAATCATCAATTTATTTATATTTGAAAATTAAATTATAAAAAAGAGAAGGATTTTAGGTAATTTTAAAAATATATCTTCCTATAAAGAAAATAGTTATTGAAAACTCTGTGAAATATTGGGTTTAAAATATCTTTCGTTAATATCATTTTTAGGTAATTAATTTAACTATAAAATACAGCTCTGCAATCATATTTCAAATTAGGTTTTAGTTCTGATTCATAAAAAATTAAATTGTTAATTTTATAAATAAGATATGCCTGTGTTGATCTAATGATTAGCATTGAATCCTGATAGTTTTGATCAAGTAGTAACTGTGTTAAAAAACGTAAATAATTGTAGAGTGTGGATAATTTAGAATAATCGAATCTTGTGTACAAATGTTCAACTAACAAGAATTGTAATCTTGTTCAAGGTCATCGGGTACAGTAATGCCATCAGCTGTTGGATATTAAACGTTTCTCAGCATTTGTAACAGTATGCACTGCACTGTTTCACAGTTTCTAGTGTTGACCTACTATACTGGTGTATTCGCTATATCACCGACTGATCAAGAACTTCCGGAGGGCTATGAGTATAAAGGTAATATTACGCTGGAATGTAACCTGGGCATCCCTAAAGACTTTGAATACACGCCTGGCAAACCTATACCAATTCATCCAGATGCTCACATTTTAAGATACAGAAAGGGTAACGCTTGTATCGGAGGTAGTTTACAAGTGATTACAAAACCAAACAAGTTAAGACTTAACAGAGATAATTGCAACGCCACATTCAGTAAGGACGAATGGAAGAAAGAGCCAGACGTGCATTACAGTTTTGCTCAAATGGTATGTTAGCATTTGACTTACTTTGTAGTTATGGATAGGTTTTAGTATTAGTATTGAAACATATGAAAGACCGCCAGAGCATCTTATAGCATTGTCTTTATAATATAAAGACAAAATATTATTCCTCACGCTTATAATTGTAACGTTATTATAAGTTTTTATACAGCTAGAGACGATAATTGAAGTAATAATAGATAAACCTTCCTAAATATAATTCTATAGGTACTTAACGACTACCGTTATATATTTTCGGTTGAAATTGGCCATGATTATAGAGTTCAGAAAGATCTGGCCAATGCTATGTTTATCCAATTTATACTTGAATGAAGTATTTTAATACAACGAATTCCAACACCGAGTAGTAAACAACATTTATTAAAACTACAAAATTAATTTTCATCTTTATGTTTTTATGTATTTTATGTATTCATACGAATTATATCTTTATTTGGGCTTCAAACAAGTTTTTTTAATTCGTAATCTACATTTTACAGCCCAAACTCTCTGAGAAGAAGAAAGTTAACACAACCTGAAGAATATAAATTGCTAGAAATGAACGTCTTAGTGAAACTTCATAATATATGTGTGTAGCATGAACTTAGTTACCACTTAAACTATCGAAAGTGATTGATTTTTAAGACTCAAATATTTTAAGACTTAATATTTAGTACTGTATCAAGGATTTGAGAAAGTACTAAGGAATTTAGGTTCATGGAAATTAGTATTTTAAATTAACTAAATGATTGGTTGGTGTATTGATTATAAGGGATAAAAAAAATTCAGTCTAAAGACAGGATTGGGCTCAATGTAATAGTTTATTGCTTAGTGAGCGGATTTCTCACTAACGAACAAGGCATTTTTGGAGAGGTACTTTTGAAGTGTAAGATTGTGGGATTCAGTTATTGTGTTGGAAAGGAATTAGGTTTGTGGTAGATTTTATGGATTTTAATTTCTTCGTCATTGTTTTTTAAGTGCCTGACCCTCAACATGGAGCAGGATTGGTGAAGGACGGGTCATTTAGAGGCTCGTGGATATCCTATTGTTAGACATAAGGGTATCAATGAATAGGATACAGAATCGGTTCATCAATGCATGTACTGACGACATGCACATGTATAGTGCAGACCACTAACCGTGCACTTGGTCTTGCCTGTACTACCACTTCTGAAAACATTTTAAAAAATTGAGAATGTTCGATACATCAACAATTTCCGCATCCTATATAACTACACATATTTCAGGAATGTTTGTTATTTCATACCGAAGCTAATTTGTCTAATATCGATCGTCTCGTGCAAGTCAGTGTTTTGACAGTCTTTATTATATTTGTAGGAAAGTATTTACACTGACCTTTTACCCCTCCGTCTCGCCTATTACGCTCTCTCAAGGGCAAGTATACGGTTACGTAGACCGCACTATACTTAAGGATAGAGCAAGCGTGTTGAGAGAAAGTGAACACTTTGACGACGATGACGAACACTCGTACTTATCCGAAGACAGCTGGCACAGTAATTGACAGATTTCGGCATCGGTTTAAAACAAATGACACTAAGCTTGTGCAAGTTTATTAACACTTGCCAATTCTTTAACCATAGAAATGTGACGCCGATTTCTTTCTAAAATATATTTGTAAAAATCTTAAAGGATAAGGTTTTTAGTTTTAGAATGCCTCGTTTCCCTGTGGGACGGTTCGTAAAAATAAGGATACAATCTTATTCTGTACTCCAGCCATAGCAGAGAGCTATAGCGATTAAAAGACAGTTTGTCGAAACTTTCGTGCAAGAAGAACTACGTGTTGTAGGATGTATTTTGTACAAGTTATTTTGAATAAAACACATTAATACCTTGTTGTTATAACTAACTTGATGTAGACGTTTCAATTATATCAAGATATGAAGCAGATAACATATGTTGAGTAACAGATCATTTAGGCGTGACTGTCACAGAATTACTATAACTTGAGACAAACTTATGTAATGCGTCACCATTCCTACTAGCGACAATAATTCCAAAGCGAAACCATATAGTTAAATGTAGAACTACAAAGCCGGTGGTAGATCCAACGTGAAAAAACCTCAATAGAAGTGCAATAATGAATGAAAAACTGAACAATTGGGAAATTTTAGAAAAGTTGGAGTTTACTATTGCTAACAATGTTTCAAGCTTCGACTTGAAGGGGTTGGGAAACAGGATCTCTGTAGCCATTACAGCAAAACAAATTACTCTAAAGGAAAAACAGTAAAAAGACAAATAGGATTACTAGAGCAAGTTATAAATCTGTAACGGAGTATTAAAACATTTAATACACCACAAACAGTAAACAGATAGGCGTCTTGTTTGAAATTTGAAAACATGCAATTAGATGAACACAATTTTAAGTTCCTACAAACACGTACTTAGTAAAAAATGAAAATCATCGGCATTTTAGATTACATTACAGTGGAACTATAGATGCAACTGACTTGAAAGTAATAATCGAGAAATTACTAAAAAACCTGGAAAACAGCAATGTCAGTGTCTTCAAAAATAGATGACACAAAGGCCTCGAAGTTAAAGGAAATGGACTTCAAGCATCCTACAGCAAACGGAAACGAGGAAGATAACGGAACACGAGGCAACGAAGATTTTTAATCAACTGAAGACTTTTAATCAACTGAAAACTTTTAATCAACTCAAGGCTTTTAATAAACTGAAGCCTTTTAATCAACTGAAAACCTTTAATCAACTGAAAACTTTTAATCAACTGAGGACTTTTAATCAACTGAAGATTAGTTTTTGTATACAAAACATTAAAATTTGGAAAGAAATAACTCTCTACAATGAGAAGAGCGTGTTTTAAACAGAAAAGGTAGTGTTCAATCTATAATAGGAAATCAAGATTTTCGGCAATAGACCTCAAAATAAATGGTTTCATAGAAACTCTAATATTTCTGGATGTTTACGTGTGAAGTACACATGAAGGAGGGCTACCAGCAGAGAGAAACAACCATTCCGACTTTACATTTTCTGGTATTTTAAATAATGTTATGCAATTTTCTTTTAAATATTGTAGAAACTTATACCTAAATGTATTTCGTTTCATCTATATTCTTAAATGGAACAAAATACGGATTTTTAAAACCTTTTGTATAAATATTGCATAAATAATCGTCAATTAAAATAAGTAGTCACTGTAAATTTGACAAAATATTTTAAATTAGTTTCAAACCTGTTATGACTTTGAGGTAATTTCAACAAAAGTTACTTATTTCTAAGTGCGTATTAGTTGCGTAGGTGTAAAACTATATATTAGTACAGTCGGTGAAATAAAAAATGACGTTAACATGAGCCTTTTGTTATTTTGAAAAGAAAAATAATTATGAAAATAATTACTGTATGTACAAAATTATAAAAAGACTTTACTGTAGAATAGACAATATGCAATTAGAAATTGTATTATACACACAGCAGTACTTTCCTCTATGTACAAATTTTAATGATAGAAATTTGAAGCTTTAACTTGGTGATCCCGAAGTATCGGTCATCATTAACTCAAGAACAAACAATAGTGTTTTAGGAGTAGGAATTATCAACCTTTATTTCCACAAACCGTGTTATTTTGGTTTGTGTCAGTTACAAAGTTGATGGAATTATCCTCTTCATGTGTTACAGGGTGGTCGCTACACTTTATTCATGCTTGATTCTAGTGCTTCCGATGTTGAAGGAGCGTATCACTTACATTGGCTCGTCGTCAATATAAGGGTAAGCAAGTGGTGTTTAAACAATCGTGAAATTTACACTACACTGAAATCACTTTTATATCAGATTCACCTAAATTTAGAATTTTAAGTTTTGAAGGACTACAGATTTAATGTACTATATTATATATTGAAAATAGAGGTACTATAATATTATTTATCACATTAAATAGGATATATATATATATATATATATATATATATATATCAAAAACTTCTTTTACACTGCATCCTTAATCTATAATACCTAATAGCCCTGGCCTTTTTTACTCACTGATCTATTATTGAATTAGTAGGATCAGCTATAATTAAATCTGAGACTTTGTCTTTAAATATTTTTACAAACACTGATTACAATAATGTAAATGCATACAATTTAATACATCTATTATAAGCTCTAAATTGTATAACTAAAGATGAAAAGAAAAATAGTTATTGTTTATTAAAGGTATTGTTTAATATTTAAAATAACAAGAAAATATTTAGACGTCTTTCTAGGATGATTAATTTTTAATAAATTGAATCAAAACGAGCTAGTTTAAATAATATGTTTTTTTAGAGTAAATACATGATGTCCTCTCTAGGTATAACGACCTATACATTTATTCAATACAATACAATACACAAATATATTTACAATATAACTCACTGTATTTGAAAATCATGGCATAGTTATAGAACTTCACGATGTTAATATCATATGCCTTAAAGAATTATTCTCTATTTAATTTTATTTAATTTGTCGTTAAAAAACTTCTTGTAAACAAGGAACATGAAAAAATATTTTCAAGTAAATTCCTACCCAAGACAAAAAATATTTTTATTTGAGTTACTTTTTAAAATTGTATTACAATTAATATCAATATGTATATATATATATATATATATATATATATATATATATGTGTGTGTGTGTGTGTGTATAAATATATATAAATATATCTATATATATATAAAATAAATAAATATATATATACATAAATTTTGTGTGTGTGTGTGTATAAATATATATAAATATATCTATATATATATATATATATATATATATATATATAAAATAAATAAATATATATATACATAAATATATTTATTTTGTAATATATATATATATATATATATATATATATGTGTGTGTGTGTGTGTGTGTATAAATATATATAAATATATATATATATATATATATATATATATATATATATAAAATAAATAAATATATATATATACATAAATATATTTATTTTGTAATAATATATTTACAAAATAATATAATATTTTGTAATATATATATATATATATATATATATATATATATATATATATATATATATATATGTATATATATATGTGTGTGTGTATAAATATATATAAATATATATATATATATATATATATATATATATATATATATATAAAATAAATAAATATATATACATAAATATATTTATTTTGTAATATATATATATATATATATATATATATATATATATATATATATCAAAAACAATAATACTTTTAATGCATATATTATTCAAAGCTTTTCGCCGATAAAACATTACCAGCATCTTCAGGAAAATAATTATCTAACAAAATATTTTTACAAAAATTAATCCTATGTACTACAAAGGACCATATGTTTATAAGTATTGCACTTTATGTAATTATTTCTATAACATCAATTACCTTATAAATAGTTTGGTGTCTTGATCTCACTTGAATTTGTTTATCAATTAATTTGTATTGAACTTTATGCTTATAAATTTACAATGTTTCACATATATTAATCTTCAATCCTTTATTTAATTCTTTTACTAATTTCATATTTTCAATATGAAAAGCAGGTATAAAAAAAAATATTTACTTCAATATTAATTTAAATTAAAAAACTAAATGAATTACTTTTTTTTATCGAACACTAATAGATAAATATCATTGTTGTAGGATCTTTTAAAATTTTAACATTTATCCATAAATAAACATTTTTATATTAAATATATAATAATATTAGTAATTATTTTCATACTAACTTATACCATACCAATATATTTTTATTTGGCAATTGCGCAAGTGTACAGGGGAAGGAAGGCCTGATATTGTGAATTGTCGATATAAATTACAATAATAGAATTAATTAAGTTTCTTTCAAAAACATAGGATCCACAATGCCTTTTAAATAAATAAAATAATAAATATTTGTGTGTGTGTGTGTGTGTGTGTGTGTGTGTGTGTGTGTGTGTGTGTGTGTGTGTGTGTGTGTGTGTGTGTGATATATCTAATACCTGTTATATAATTTTTATATAAAAATATATTTTTTAATTCTAATGATGATCAAAATTGTATGTTATTATCCTTTTTACAGGCCATTGATTTTCGGAAAAGCAATTTCTCATTTGATGATACATTAGCAAGTAAGTGTATCCTTCATAAAACAGTATTTATTGATATATTAAGTTAACTAGAGCTTAGCTAGAGAACAATAATTGAATTATTCAAACGGTAAAAATTAAAACATTTAACTCTAAATCTCTCTGCACATTAGCTTATTAAAACCAACAGAATAGTTTCACCGATGATGTTGGCTTCATCAGTGCATGGCTATTAATTCCATCAAGCTACATTAATATAAATTACCGATAGGCTCTGTATCGTTAAGTTACATTAAATACTGACCTTTCTGTTTCAGACGGTATAAGTGTTAAATTAGTTTCTACCGCTAGTTAAAATGTTTTAGATGATGTGTAAATATTAATAATCGTTAGTAACCTTGACTTTCTGTTTTTAGTTGTAATCTTGTAATAAACGTATTTTATACGTGAATAGTTTATATCACTTATCTATATAAAATATTTTAAAAACTATTATAGTCTTGTTAAAAGCTAATACTGTGTATTGATGATACGGGAAATATAATGTAAAATAGATAACTATTCTGGTTAAGGAGTTTTGTGTTCTGTAGGTTAGGATATTATTACTGTTTGACTTTTAAATGTTGTATCTCGTTTGTTACATATTTATACGATACGGAGCCTATAGTTAATTTATATTCATGTTGCTTGATGGAATATGTTAGTAGTAGCCACGCACTCTTCAAGGCGACATCTTCGTCGAAACTAGTCTGTTTGTTTTAATATTCTAATGTGTATATAGTGAGATTTGTAGTAAACTGTTTTAATTTTTACCTTTGAGTATTTGATATACTCATCTAGAAGGTGAAATCATCAATAAATAATTTTTTAAATAGCTAAATCTCCTGGTAGGCCTGACTGTATATTTTCCACAGAGAAAATATTCGGCTAGCAGTCACGCTAACCAGACGCTTTTAGTTTTAGCCTAAATTATGTGATAAAATATGATTTCTTCTAACAGGTGATTTTATATTATAGGTTATGTTGTAGGATAGTTGTTTTAACACGTAGGTTATGTTAATTTATTTATTGCACGGTATTAGGTTTGAATATTATTACTAAATATTTTGTAATATATATATATATATATATATATATATATATATATATATATATATATATACATCTAACTATAATTAATTCACATTATTGATAATTAATTAAAAATATACCAATTTTCAAAGTAAATACTTTCTTATACACGCCGAACATTATTTAACAACCAATTTCAAGTACATTCCTTAAACATAATTGTTATTCAATAATTTTGTAAAGATCATATGAAGGTTTCTATCAATTGCCTTTATTTATAACTAACATAATTCTATTTTAACCTGTAATAACTACAGTATTCAAAAGAAGCATTTATTTCTGTATTCGTCCCACTGAGTAATTTTTTAAAATGAGGCTTGACTGTCTATGTTTGCTTGGAGAAAAATCATCGGCTTTTAACACATAATGCACTGTAAATATTAAAAAACAAATAATCTAAAATATTTAGTTTGGTAAATATATTTTATTCGTACTTCAAAAGTTTACAATATTTTTTTCTATCTCTTTTTTAAATAAGCTTTACTTATTAAAAATAAATATATCCGTAATCTTACGATTTTTTTCACTGATTCAGGAACCGAGGCGCACCCAGAATTTCGCTAAGGAGGGGACATCAACTCGGTTGTAATATTCCCCCAAATCAGTGGAGCTACTTTGTTTTAGTTTAAGGCGCAAACTCTACAACTGTGTATTTAAAGGGATAATTTTGAGGCTTTTATTATTGATGCATTTATTAAAATGCTTTTATTATTGATGCAAATATTATTAAAATTTAATTTGCTAATTAACTAATCCTTTTAATACTTCAGGTACAAGTAAAAATAAAAAATAAATTAATAACATTTATTTATAGTTCAATCTTGGTAGTTAAATGTATATACCTTTTGGTATTCATTTACTATAACTTTTCCAATGTAGGGGGACGCGCGTAATGTTTTTCTCTTTACAGGAATCGCGATGGGGGTTCAGCGACCCTTGCGTCCTCTTTCGGTGCGCCACTGGTCAGGAATGCCTTAAACAATAGTCATTTATGTCTCGGTCCCACGACTGCCTATCAGGTTTTTCTTTATTTTGTAAGGAGGGGTTAAAACCCTTTATAGCTTGAAACTATTTACAAGCTTTTTTAGAACTTTTGCTCTATTATTATTCACTTTAAAGAGTGAATAATTATATTTATAGAATACTCATCTAAAGTGTTACCTTTTATAAAGAGGACGGTAATTTATGGTCATATATACTTTTATTATAATTTTTTTTGTAATTTTTTAGCTTTAAAATAATTATAACAAACTGAAAAAAGCTGAACATTGACGCAAGTACAGTATTAAAGTATATACGTATTTGGAGTTTTACTTTTTTGGTAATTTTATAAGGTTTTAGAAGTAATCGTGTTATTAATTCAGTTTACACTATTTATCCGTATTAATAATTTTTACACAGTGAAATCAACTAAACTGTGCTTAGTAAGACAAAAAAAAAAAAACTTATGACAAAGGTAAATAGTAAAACAATTTTAATGGCTTAGAGAGATGTACGTTATGTAATTTTATTTTCTCAAAGTAATATATATTTTTTAAAAATTTACCAAAATAAGTTAATTGGGACGTCCGAGGTTAGTATACTATATTTGTTGTTGGAGGAGAGCACTCAGAGCTTACGTTTGGGGCCACACTAAACTTTTGTCGGGGCCACATCAAACTTTTGTAGGGTCCATACTAAAATTTTGTCGAAATCACAATAAACCTTTGTAGGGTCCACGCTGAACCTATTTCAGGGCAGCACTAAACCTTTGTCGGAGCCTTAATAAACATTCGGCGTGGTCACAATAAACGTTTGTTGGTAATTCACTAAACTTTTGTCGGGGCCACAACTAAACTTTTTCGGGTCCACGCTGAACCTATTTCAGGGCAGCACTAAACCTTTGTCGGGGCATCACCAAACATTCAGCGTGGTCACACTAAACGTTTGTTGGTATTACACTAAACTTTTGTCGAGGCCACAAAGAAACCTTTGTCGGGGCCACACTAAACTTTTGTCGGGGCCACAACTAAACTTTTTCGGGTCCACGCTGAACCTATTTCAGGGCAGCACTAAACCTTTGTCGGAGCCTTAATAAACATTCGGCCTGGTCACACTAAACTTTTGTCGGGGCCACAAAGAAACCTTTGTCGGGGCCACACTAAACTTTTGTCGGGGCCACAACTAAACTTTTTCGGGTCCACGCTGAACCTATTTCAGGGCAGCACTAAACCTTTGTCGGAGCCTTAATAAACATTCGGCCTGGTCACACTAAACTTTTGTCGGGGCCACAAAGAAACCTTTGTCGGGGCCACACTAAACTTTTGTCGGGGCCACAACTAAACTTTTTCGGGTCCACGCTGAACCTATTTCAGGGCAGCACTAAACCTTTGTCGGAGCCTTAATAAACATTCGGCCTGGTCACACTAAACTTTTGTCGGGGCCACAACTAAACTTTTTCGGGTCCACGCTGAACCTATTTCAGGGCAGCACTAAACTTTTGTCGGGGCCACAACTAAACTTTTTCGGGTCCACGCTGAACGTATTTCAGGGCAGCACTAAACCTTTGTCGGGGCATCACCAAACATTCAGCGTGGTTACACTAAACGTTTGTTGGTATTACACTAAACTTTTGTCGGGGCCACAAAGAAACCTTTGTCGGGGCCACACTAAACTTTCGGTGAAGCCCCACTAAACTTTCGGCGACGCCACATTAACTTTGGTCGGGGTCACACTAAACTTTCATCGGGCTTGTGTATGGTGATTCCCTAAGCAAGTTCCACAAAGCAAACAACCCGAAAATTGCTCTTCCTCAACTTTTCCTAAAAATACACAATTTGATAACATTAGTCAGTAAAAATAGTATAAATCTTCGAGCAATAGTTGACAAGTAACTAAAATACTAATCTATACTTGTTTACTTTTACCTGCCTCTTCATTACGGCAACATATCTGTCGATGAATTTATTAAAACCTTCAAGAAACGCTCTCAGACTAAAACACCCAAGAAATAAAAAACAGCCAAGTGTCGCCATATAACATTGATTATTTTTCATTAAAAAGTCATGAATTCTATATTTCGCAAAATGACAATAAGCAAGGTAAATAAAGTTATAATGAGAAACTAACTTAATTTATTGTAAACAAACCCGTAAAAGTAAGTTTACAACTTACAACACCATACACACAAAATAAACAAAGCAAACTTAGCAAATGGAGAGTATCCTACAGAATGAGTCTCATTGAAACTCAAAGTGGTGCTAAGAGACACAGATTGTACCAAAATTATAGTAAGAAATATTAATCACTGATCATTCCGGCAGCCTTCATTGGAAAATTAATTTCTTCTATTGCATATACAGATATTTTTAGTTATTAAAATAATGTATGTATTACACGGAATTTACAAAACGGCTATTTTATCTCCTCTAAGTGTTCATAAACAGCTAAAATTACTTATAACAAGAAAAACCAAAGCTGGCATAAAGGCAGTGTTCAGAGGTCACATTTAGTGCTTTAGTCAGTGAATAAAATATGGCCAAGACTTCCCTTCAGAGAGGCATTTGAAAGATTCACTAAATTACGTACCGCTAAAATGGATAATTTTAACCCCCGCCATCCCTCCATACAACGGACCGGTAACTGTATTGACCCCCTCCCCACAATTACGTAACGTAGTCTCGTCCCTCCTTCTTTAGTGAATTATTGGTTTTGAATTTCAAATTTGTATTCCAATAAGGAAGAGCATATGTGCCTATAAATATTAAGGTATTATTATTAAGATAGGAATAAGAAACATTTTTTTGAATATGTGAACTCACGCGTAATTGATAATAATAGAAAATTATAAAATCAAAATAAACTTTAGGTTATAGATAAAGTCAAGACAATAAAAATTGAAACATAAATTGAAAATATTGTTCTATTAAAGTGTGATATAAATGAATTCAAACGCAGTGATCAACCCATTTGTAACATTGTCCAAGTTTATTCATCTTCCCATGGAGTAGTCATTAATGCCGCAACAGATAACACTGGTGCTACGAGCTTCAGAAAAAGATATGTATACATAATAAGTCTAATTTTAAAATAGAACAAACTCTGCACACACTTATAAATACTACAAATTTCAAAAATTTACAAACAATGTAATTCTATGTTTGTTTTCCCCAAGAAACCCAGAACTCCAACAAACTCGGTCATGTGCAGTAAGGCGCAATACAAATTTTGTACAGCTCATGACCAGTCATGATCGAGTGTGACCAAGTTTCGGTGTATTTTTGAGTTCACTGGTTCGGCCTGAAAAGATGCCACCGTCGAATTAAAAAAAATATTGTTTTGTTAAAAACTATTCCTGATAAGTAACAACTGGCGCTTTAGCTGATACGTGGAGACCGCGCTGCATACGTGACAAAAAAAGCAGTACGTCGTACTGTATAGTGTGACCATGCCGCGCTCAATGTTACTGTTCCTCACAGTTTTTCTCCAATAATCCTCATAATTAGGAAGCTTAATAGAGTACTTTAAATGTTTTTTCTTGGTAATAGATTCTATTTAAGTTCATTATTAATATTATGTGCATTTTACTTAGTCAATATTTAAAATTGTGCTGGTTTATTTATTAAATTAAAAGAGATTTTAATGTAGTCGAAACTGAAATTTCAAGTTACGTAACGCTACTGCATACCCAATACACCTTCTGTAATGTTGCGTAACGATAGATGTAATGTCACCCCCTCGCGGTTTTTCGTGATTTAGGAATGGCAGCATTGGAGTGTCAGCTTTGAATTGGTATTTTTTTGCGTTTATTTTAATAAATGTTAAAGAGTCAAACGTTTAGTCTAACGATGGATATATTGGGAAACGTTAAAATACGACCTGGCCACTGTTAAACGGTTAATAAAATATCGGGCAGGGTTGAAAATAACAGTTTATTTGTAGATTAATAACTAAGCAGCAGTGCTCTGATATTACTGAATCAATCTTTGTAATTCAAGATAGATAATTTTTATTTATTTATTTTACAGCATACCAAGGTCCATTTGTAAATTCATCACACACTTATGAATTTCTTATTTACGAGCAAATACAGATTCCAACTCAATTACCACTTTTATCTCCTTACGTTTCGCTTGAACAACGAAAAAACTTCAACTTGCAGGAATGGCTGGATGCACAGTCAAACACCACATTCCTTGATGGACCGCATACTGGCCTTCAGTTCTTTACAAGTAGTGAGAATAAGACTGTATCGACGTAATGAAATCTACATATTTTTTTTTAAACTATGAAACTGTTATAATTAAAGAATAAAAATATGGTACAACTCTCATATTAAAAAAAAGTTTTATTTCATACGCGTTTCAACGACTAATTTGTCGTCATCCTCAGTGAAGATACACAAATCAAATTAACTAAACAAATATTAAACATAACCTATAAAGTTTTAACAAAAGTAAAAAGTAAGTAAAGATTTTGATATTTGTGAGTTGTACCATATTTTTATTCTTTAATTATAACTTTCACTCACAAGCCAGCTGAAATATTATTTATATGAAACTGTTGTATTTGTGATTAATTTTAGGTAATAACAAAACATGAATGCTTATTTATATATATTTTCTGTCCTTAAGCTCAAAAGAATTTATTGTAGATGAAGTTGTAGATGCTATGTATACTGTACATCTATAAGCACGCATATGCACAATATTTATTACTTGGTGATAATAAAAAGTAAATTTACATTGAGAGTTAACGAGATCCACGGAAATTATTCTTGGATGCCTGCACGTGTCCTAGACATTACGTTTAATTTTAATGCTAGTTGAATTAAACTAAAAAGAAGTAAAGGGCTTCTAATGGGCTTAATGTTTTTGACGACTCATAAATAACGAATTATGAGTTCGTAGAATGACAAAGTAGATATCTATCTTTGCCATATTCTAAAAGGGAAATATTGGATCATAGGCAAGTGTAAAACAAGCCAGCTGTAGTTATATATTCTTATTAATGGATTATTCAGTAATCCTATCCATAATTATGTATATGCGATACAAGTATGTGAACAAAATTACAATTAAATCGATTGAATTCAATAGTTGCATACAGGTGCAAAATATTTTATCATTGTAAAAATTTCTTTGTTAATTCAGTTTGAACATTTAAAGATATAAAGAATTATGGTATAAAAATGTACAGTCATTGTTGAGGAAAATAAATGTAGTTTAAATGTAGAAGCCGAAACAGGGCAACACCGATGTTATACCATGGAAACGAAAAAAGGAAGTGGGAATTGAAGTTTCGTTTCTTAATTAAAATTTTCAAATCTATGATATGATTGAGTAATTAAAACCGAAATTATTGTTTTTACGTAGTAATATTTTTCATTTTGCAATAATATAGAAAAAGGAAAAGCAAGATTAAAAAATTTAATTGAATATCAAGGATTGATTTATTTTTTCCAAAATACAAGCATCGATACTATGAGAGTGATCTTGTATTCAAAGAAAACAAATTAGCTAAGTCGATCGTCACTAAACAAATAAGTAATATAACACTTTTGCTATTAACTTGGCAAAAAGCAGCAGTAAATTATAGTTTACTTAAGTGGACAAAATCATTGTACGAAAAAAGGGTATAATATCTACTTTGAAACAAACTCATACGTGTTCAACAAAATATAGACCATTATATTGCAGTTTACTGACGTGGACAAAATATTAGTACAAATAGAAAAGTGTATTATGTACTAAGAAACAAATTCATACATGTTCAACGAAATATAGACCATTATATTGCAGTTTACTGACGTGGACAAAATATTAGTACAAATAGAAAAGTGTATTATGTACTAAGAAACAAATTCATACATGTTCAACGAAATATAGGCCATTATATTGCAGTTTACTGACGTGGACAAAATATTAGTACAAATAGAAAAGTGTATTATGTACTAAGAAACAAATTCATACATGTTCAACGAAATATAGGCCATTATATTGCAGTTTACTGACGTGGACAAAATATTAGTACAAATAGAAAAGTGTATTATGTACTAAGAAACAAATTCATACATGTTCAACGAAATATAGACCATTATATTGCAGTTTACTGACGTGGACAAAATATTAGTACAAATAGAAAAGTGTATTATGTACTAAGAAACAAATTCATACATGTTCAACGAAATATAGGCCATTATATTGCAGTTTACTGACGTGGACAAAATATTGGTACAAATAGAAAAGTGTATTATGTACTAAGAAACAAATTCATACATGTTCAACGAAATATAGGCCATTATATTGCAGTTTACTGACGTGGACAAAATATTAGTACAAATAGAAAAGTGTATTATGTACTAAGAAACAAATTCATACATGTTCAACGAAATATAGACCATTATATTGCAGTTTACTGACGTGGACAAAATATTAGTACAAATAGAAAAGTGTATTATGTACTAAGAAACAAATTCATACATGTTCAACGAAATATAGGCCATTATATTGCAGTTTACTGACGTGGACAAAATATTAGTACAAATAGAAAAGTGTATTATGTACTAAGAAACAAATACATACATATTCAACGAAATATAGGCCATTATATTGCAGTTTACTGACGTGGACAAAATATTAGTACAAATAGAAAAGTGTATTATGTACTAAGAAACAAATACATACATATTCAACGAAATATAGGCCATTATATTGCAGTTTACTGACGTGGACAAAATATTGGTACAAATAGAAAAGTGTATTATGTACTAAGAAACAAATTCATACATGTTCAACGAAATATAGGCCATTATATTGCAGTTTACTGACGTGGACAAAATATTAGTACAAATAGAAAAGTGTATTATGTACTAAGAAACAAATATATACATATTCAACGAAATATAGGCCTTTTATTGCAGTTTACTGACGTGGACCAAATATTGGTACAAATAGAAAAGTGTATTATGTACTAAGAAACAAATTCATTAATGTTCAACGAAATATAGACCATTATATTGCAGTTTACTGACGTGGACAAAATATTAGTACAAATAGAAAAGTGTATTATGTACTAAGAAACAAATTCATACATGTTCAACGAAATATAGACCATTATATTGCAGTTTACTGACGTGGACAAAATATTAGTACAAATAGAAAAGTGTATTATGTACTAAGAAACAAATTCATACATGTTTAACGAAATATAGACCATTATATTGCAGTTTACTGACGTGGACAAAATATTAGTACAAATAGAAAAGTGTATTATGTACTAAGAAACAAATTCATACATGTTCAACGAAATATAGACCATTATATTGCAGTTTACTGACGTGGACAAAATATTAGTACAAATAGAAAAGTGTATTATGTACTAAGAAACAAATTCATACATGTTCAACGAAATATAGACCATTATATTGCAGTTTACTGACGTGGACAAAATATTAGTACAAATAGAAAAGTGTATTATGTACTAAGAAACAAATTCATACATGTTCAACGAAATATAGACCATTATATTGCAGTTTACTGACGTGGACAAAATATTAGTACAAATAGAAAAGTGTATTATGTACTAAGAAACAAATTCATACATGTTCAACGAAATATAGACCATTATATTGCAGTTTACTGACGTGGACAAAATATTAGTACAAATAGAAAAGTGTATTATGTACTAAGAAACAAATTCATACATGTTCAACGAAATATAGACCATTATATTGCAGTTTACTGACGTGGACAAAATATTAGTACAAATAGAAAAGTGTATTATGTACTAAGAAACAAATTCATACATGTTCAACGAAATATAGACCATTATATTGCAGTTTACTGACGTGGACAAAATATTAGTACAAATAGAAAAGTGTATTATGTACTAAGAAACAAATTCATACATGTTCAACGAAATATAGACCATTATATTGCAGTTTACTGACGTGGACAAAATATTAGTACAAATAGAAAAGTGTATTATGTACTAAGAAACAAATACATACATATTCAACGAAATATAGGCCATTATATTGCAGTTTACTGACGTGGACAAAATATTAGTACAAATAGAAAAGTGTATTATGTACTAAGAAACAAATACATACATATTCAACGAAATATAGACCATTATATTGCAGTTTACTGACGTGGACAAAATATTAGTAAAAATAGAAAAGTGTATTATGTACTAAGAAACAAATTCATACATGTTCAACAAAATATAGACCATTATATTGCAGTTTACTGACGTGGACAAAATATTGGTACAAATAGAAAAGTGTATTATGTACTAAGAAACAAATACATACATATTCAACGAAATATAGACCATTATATTGCAGTTTACTGACGTGGACAAAATATTAGTAAAAATAGAAAAGTGTATTATGTACTAAGAAACAAATTCATACATGTTCAACAAAATATAGACCATTATATTGCAGTTTACTGACGTGGACAAAATATTGGTACAAATAGAAAAGTGTATTATGTACTAAGAAACAAATTCATACATGTTCAACGAAATATAGACCATTATATTGCAGTTTACTGACGTGGACAAAATATTGGTACAAATAGAAAAGTGTATTATGTACTAAGAAACAAATTCATACATGTTCAACAAAATATAGGCCATTATATTGCAGTTTACTGACGTGGACAAAATATTAGTACAAATAGAAAAGTGTATTATGTACTAAGAAACAAATACATACATATTCAACGAAATATAGGCCATTATATTGCAGTTTACTGACGTAGACAAAATATTGGTACAAACAGAGGAGTATATGAGAGCATCCAACATTATCATTGAACCAGTACAAACGGATCCAGAATCTTTGGAAAAGTGAAAGCTTCCTGGTTTTGCAGGTTGATACTGATTGGTAACTGCATTCATTCTAGAGAAATAAATTTTGTTCCTAATATAACAATTTTGTATATTTTAAATATTTGATTCCTTTTCACGATTATTTTCGAACGAGTCATTATAAAAAAAATGATAAATCTTAAAATTGTATGTAATTTTATAAACCTTTAAGTAGCATCAAAATTCGACATTTATCATCAATGTCAGAAAGCATAATGAACCAATGGACACAATAATCGGGTGCACTCTATTTTCTTATCGAATTGTGAACTCTTGTTGTTGTTTCATTTGCATAGAGTTTTAAATAGTGTCGCAATTTCGGACGAAACCTGCCGCCAGCTCCGGTGTTTTTGACTGAAGGGAACACGTCTTAGATGTTCTTCAAGTGTCTCTATTCCTAATTTCAAAACATGCGGTGTGAGTCTTGTGGACTCGAAGATATATCTAGGTGTTAGACTGTCATTCGAATAGTTTCTCCAGGTATCGTATGTTCTGGTCTTGTGTGGGAGCATCCCTCTGAATTGGTTGGTTCTTAGTCTGGCAATAACTGATGTCAAATTTCTTGGTCAGTTGAAGTCGTTGGTAAGTGGCCTCTTAAGGTATGACGTAGGAGTCTGTTTTGCGCCACTGAGTTTGAATCTGGACGAGTAATAGTGTTGCCCGGTATTAACAACTCATTGTTGTAAGTTAGAGTTTGTAGTAGTAACACTCACTGATAATGATGACTTGGTCATTGAAACGCGTATGAGTAAATAAATGTTTAATATGTGAGTTTTGTGTATGTTTTTATTTGTTTTTTTACATTAACATCATTTACCTTTTTAAATATATTCATATATGCTTTCTTCTGAAAAAATGCTTCATATTTGTATCCTGTATTGTTCCTCACAGCTGTAATCCAGGAATGTGAGGTTAGTACATCATGACAAGAGTGTTATCCCCATTAACATTAATTAATGTGTAAAGGAGAAATTATTTCATTCCTTATACGCCTTGTATAAAGAAAACGAAGCCTCTTATTGTAAACAAAACGCGCAGAATGTTTTCTAATGACAGGTGTTAACAGTCACAGCGAGATCAGTCACAGGTGGTAAAAAAGCGTCACAAGCGAGATCTCAAGTACAAGAACAGGAATATTTTATAAACGTGCTAAGGTTACAACCTGTAATAAAAAGAATATTATGCTATAAGGGGAATAGCGTAATAAGTGGAAGCATCTGACCGAGGTTTCATTGTTTTAAAATTATGAATAAAATGTGTTTAAATTGTCCGATTGCAAAGAAAATGGTTGCCTCTCAAAATATTTGTGTTACGACACCCCTTTTAAAGCCACCACATTTATCCACCAGGCATAAAAAGAACTATTAGACAACAGTGCTTGATTATTATCTGTAATTGAAAAATTCCTTTTTAGCACTTCTGATTTATATTCTTATATTAATCAGATAAGAAAAGCAATTAATGATATTTAAATTCGAATTTAGATTAACTTTTATAAGATCATTGATTATTACAGAATATTTTCCTACCATTTTTGTGGCAGGAAGAGAGAGAGGAGAAATAGAAATAAAAATGTGTATAGAATGATATTAGAGTGAAAGTGTTAGTATCTCACCCACGAATAGTAACTGCAACCTTATTAATAACCGCATAACAATAACCGCCTGCTTATAATACTAATACAATGTTCCGCGAAAGTAATTGGAGTTATGTGCTGGGATTATGCTTTGGGGCTTTTTGCATCCACTATATTAGAGCTGCGATGATGACTTTTGATCCAGATAGTTACAATTTTGTCGGACTATTCAAAGACAGATATAACGCTTGTCTCGGCGGCAGTATAAGGGTAGTCACGCAACGAAGTAGGATTTCACTAAACTATAAAAAGTGCAACCTCACATTAAAGAAAGAAGAATTTCTAGAGCCACCTAAAGTCAGTTATGCTGGCTGTCATCCTGTAAGTTATTAACTGAAGTAATTTGTTGTCCAAAGTTATGTTTCAAAAATAACCAATCGTATTTCATAATGACGCGCTAAAGAAAACGGTTGTTAGGTATTTTGGTGTAAAATAAAGAATTTTATTTAAATTTAGCAAGTGATAACTTATACCTTTGGTTAGTAATTAACCAAATACACGACGAGTGAAAAGATAAGCCACATATTTTATTATTTATAATTTTACTACAGTTTAATGTACTTAAACAAGAATCTTACATGGTATATTTGCTAGTCGACTTTCCAGAGCTTATTAACTACAGAGCTGTCATTTTCTAGCTTAAAGATACTGCTTTAGAAAGCTGTAAGATTCTTGTTGTAATACATTGAAGTGTAAGTGATAAGCGAATAAAAGAAAACAGAGTTGTTAGGTAATATATATATATATATATATATATATATATATATATATATATATATATGTGTGTGTGTGTGTGTGTGTGTGTGTGTGTGTGTGTGTGTGTGTGTGTGTGTGTATGTGTGTGCGCGCACGCGCACGCGCGCGCGTGTGTGTGTGTAATTAATGAATGTTTCTCTATAATTTATTTCCAATGCATAAATAATAACATCTGATTATTTTAAAGACATTTTTGATCATTATTTTTAGAAAATACCTTTGCTTTTTATTTACATAAAGAAAATAAAATTACGAAATCAGAACTGTGTAAAATAAACGGAATTCCCTCTGCTTATAACACAAGAGGGAAAATGCAGTTTCCGTATTTCATTTTGGTAATTTAGAGGTATTTCTATAAAATTTTAAATAATAATGTAAGCTTATTTGTTACAGAGGCAGGTTTATACTGTGATGATGGTAAGCCCTACCTATCCTAACCTTAAACCTGATGAATTTTACTTACACTGGCTTGTATGCAATGTCGTGGTAGGTATATTATAATAATTATATTATTTTTGTCATAAAAAGTACAGTAAAGTCCTAAATAAATAATTATAGTGCGATTATTATGTTGTAGGTATAAATTTGTTCTTTTATAAAACTTCTTTAATTTTAAAAGTAATAAACATAATACCTATATTTTAAAATAATTATATTTTAAATGTTACTAAGTATAGTGCGCGCCACATAACATAGCGTTTAGGACAATACTAGTCCGAGTTGCTCTAACAACACATCTCCTATATCGACTCTTGTATAGTCAACTCAACTTGAAAGTAGCTGTCGTCATTGGTAATGTTTACTGACTGGACGGTATTTACTGCTTGCGAGCACAGACTGTATCTGTGTCTGTTGGTGGTGGACAAGACGAACAGTGTTTAGTTGAATATATTGTAACATTATAAGGTAAAAGTGTTAAATAATATTGTGCAAATAATTCAAATTGAATCGTAATTCATGTTCATTTGAATGTATTTATCATAATTAGGTTTCATTTTACTTTTGTTGAATACATTTTAAAGTGAGGTATGTGGAATGTCTGCAGATATAGTACGGTCTTTGGGAGGTCCGCTATTGTGGGAGACCTACAGACATAGTACGGTCTTTGGGAGGTCAATTCTTGTGGGGGGTTTGCAGACATAGTACGTGTGGGAGCTCTGCTCTTGTGGGAGTTCAGCAGACATAGTACGGTCTGTAGGAGGTCTAGTCTTGTGGGAAGTCTGCAGACTTAGTACGGTCTGTGGGAGCTCTGCGCTTGTGGGAGATCGGCAGACATAGTAGGGTCTATGGGAGTTCTGCGCTTGTGGACGGCCTGTTTCTATATATGGTTTGTAGGAGGCCTGCTCTTGAGGGAGGTCTGCTTATACAGTACGGTCTGTGGGAGGTATGCCGATACATACGGTATGTGGGAGGTCTGTTCTTGTAGGACGTCTGCAGATATAGTATGCTCTGTGGGAGGTCTGCAGATATAGTACAGTCTGTAGGAGGTTTGCAGATATAGTATGTTGTGTAGAAGGTCTCCTTTTGTGGGAGGTCTGCAGTTATAGTATGCTTTGTGATAGGTCTGGTTTTGTAAGAGGTCTGCAGATATAGTATGGTGTGTGAGAGTTCTGCTCTTGTGAGAGGTCTGCAGATATAGTATGATTTGTAGGAGGTCAGTTCTTGTGAGAGGTCTGCAGATATAGCATGGTCTATGGGAGGTCTGCTCTTGTGACCAGTCTGCAGATATAGTATGCTCTGTGGGAGTTCTGCTCTTGTGAGAGGTCACCTGATATAGTATGCTTTGTGGGAGTTCTGCTCTTGTGAGAGGTCTGCAGATATAGTATGATTTGTGGGAAGTCTGTTCTTGTGAGGGGTCTGCAGATATAGTATGGTCTATGGGAGGTCTGCTCTTGTGACCAGTTTACAGAAATAGTATGCTCTGTAGGAGGTCTCAAGATATAGTACAGTCTGTAGGAGGTCTGCAGAAATAGTATGTTCTGTGGGAAGTCTCCTTTTGTGAGAGGTCTGCAGATATAGTATGATTTGTGGGAGGTCTGCTCTTGGTAGGAGGTCTGCAGATATAGTATGATTTGTGGGAGGTCTGCTCTTGTGATAGGTCTGCAGATATAGTATAATCTGTGAGAGGTCTGCTTTTGTCCATTCAAACAGACCTTCAGTCAATTTCAATGTTTACCTTGATCCTTGAAACATAACTCATTTTTAACTTTCCATCTTCTTCTTTGAGAAACCTCATATACGAAGAGGTGTGATCGGTTTTCCATCTCAATTACAGACTCATTATTGTAAATTTTTACTTTTCACTCATGTGTTTATCTCACAGTGTTATTAACTGCCGTCTTCTTACACAATATAGTATTTAGTCTTTCATACCTGACCTGACGTTTTTATTAGAGGTGGTATTAGATAGGCTCAGTGACATGTTCCAGAATAGTCGTTTCCAAGGATTCTCTCAGGCAACTATGTCTGAATAGGAATTTTGTAGGGATCACTCCTAACATCCTACAATAAGCATTCAATATTATATTGTAATTAGTAGATATTGGCACTGCAATAAAGAAAAACAAATAAAATAATTTTAAAGAATTATTATTTAATATTATGCCACAATTTTATTCCTGTAAGCACAAAAATCATAATTTTTTTAAATAAATAATTTCATGCATATTATATAGGACCAAATAGTAAATATTTGGTAAAACAAGAATTCAATGAAAAAGCATTTGTTAACTTCGATGTTTTTCTTGAAATGGCCCTTGTGCTAAAACCTTCTGGACAAGTTGATGTTCTTTAGGAAAGCGTTCAGTTCTGTTCAGTGATAATCCCTGTTTGAAAAAAATATTTTGCTTTAAATTAATAATAGAGTAGAGATTTCATGGTAGCATAAAAGTTGTTTTGGGACTGCCTATCCAAGCGCTATGAAGTCAGCTGTGATACTACTCAGATGATGCTAATAAGATTTTATTTGACAAATTAAAACTTCACGGATTGTTTTGAAATTTTCATACGTGCTGCAGGACCCTCTTTGGTTGGGAGCCCATGGCATAGATGGATGGAATATGGTCGTGTATTTCTAAAAGATGGGATATACATTCTTTTGGATATCAGTTAAATTTTATTGAAATGCACATACTGGTTTCTGAAGCGCCTCACTGCTTGAAACATAAGACCTTAGATTAGTTATGTTTTATACCCATATATCTACCTGATTAGTTAAATAAATAGTAGTTGAAACACTCCCCTTTATAAATAAAATTAAGTGTTCTACCTTCATTCTACGATCAGTGGTTGCTGAAATAAACGTAAAATCTGTAGTTATGACGTCATAGTTTATGAAAAGATGCCACCTGTGGCTCTGAAACAATGCTGGCCAAACATACAGACCAACGTTTCCAGTCATCTTGCTAGTGGGTCAGCTGTTCTATTCTTGATTTAGCCCGATACGCATGTTACATTGCCCTAGCGTAGCGCTCACTAACTACTGTCACCAGCACATGAGAACAGCGCATGCTCGTTGATGTATTCCTGACCTACAAACATAACCTAACCGTACGGTAGCTTTTTAGAAGATATGTTTTAGTAAGTAATATCAGTACTCATAGATAGTTAAAGGTACTAACTTTAATAAGAATGAGTGCACAAAATAAATTATACATGATAAAGTTTCAGCATTTTAATTTTCTGTAAATCTGATTTTTTGTGTTGGATATATTTTTGAGAATGAGCTTATCGGTTTGATCTGCCTTGGGTCAGGGCTCTTTTCGTGCGCCGGGGACAGCAGACGGGTTAGGATCAGTTAGTTATTCGGCGCAGTTAATCTAACATCAACGTTATCCTAGTTGTGTATTATTATTTAGCAAATTGTAGGTTTATTTGTTATAGTTGTACTGTTGCAATATTGTTTGGTGTATTGTTTCTAGAACAAATGTTTTGAAATTACTTAAATTTAAAAAAACCTATTTAGGAAAACAATAACGGTTTGAAATATTATTATGACTTGAATTTAAAAATTCATGAATCGTATATAATCAATCAATAGTCAAAAACAAAATATTAATACATAAATATTCTTTATACGACATACATACATTTTTTTATTTTGCTCATAAATCGAGTTCAAATCTGGGAATAATAGAGTATTAATATACTCAAGTTTTCATGTAAACTTCTTTCACAAAACAATACATTGTAAATCAATTGTATATGACTTATTTCAGTTTAAAATGATGACATCTTTCAAAATAGAAAAGTGTAATATAGCAAAAACGACTAGAATTGAGTTATTATTTAGTTAATTAACTATTACTTTATTAATTAGTTTTGTTTTTGTAAAAATGTAAAAGAAAAATGAATAAATTATATTGTAATATTAATTATTAGTGGTTTTGTCACTAGGAATTAATTAATTCAGTTTTACAAAAATAAATTAGAGCTATTACAGGCAGGTATTTCTCAAATACAACAAATATGATAATGCCATCATAATGAGCGAGAACAGCTGCAAAAGCTCTACACTTTTAATAAATTTATTTATAATGCAGCTACACTCACTCATGGTGATAATATTTCATTGAAACGTTTGTGAGAAAATAAATTATTGATTAAGTGAAGAAATATGTTACGGCAGACAACTTTATAAAATTATTTGTTTTTACTTTATAACTGAACATTGTGATAAGAATTATTAACGATTCTTATGAGCAGGTTAGATCTTACTTTTGTCAAATTTAATGTTAAACATACTCAATAGGTGTATGTAAATATAATGCATTGATTTTTTTGTATAGGTGTTTTGATAACATTAGGTTAAACAGTTGACATTATAAGGTTTCAATAAGGTAAGGCATAATCAAACGTATTTTATTGATATTTTTGTAAAAAAACATTAAAGTGGTAAAAGTTTGATGTACACAAAAACCTTTAAAAAAATAACAATCTATCTACCCCTTTTTAGTAGGTGAATGGAATTTGAGTTTGGTTGACTTGTATCCATTTTAAAAATAATTTTAATACGAAAACTAGTTTTTTTGTAGTTTTAAGATGATTGGTAAAACAATCGACTATCGAATAAAGGAATATAGGTAGGATCAATAAAGGATAAAACTCCCTGGTACCGGATATAGATGAAATGTTACAACATTATGACGTCACGAGACAGAGTAGCTTACTTCCAACTAGACTTTACCGACGATTTTAGAAGTATTTACCCTTCATAAGTATGCTATAAAACATTGGCGCTTTTTCAATTTCTTATATTAGTCACAGTCTCCTCATGTATATCTTATATAAATTTTCAAACATTTTTATTCATTCAGTCAAGTTTAAATACATTTTTTAAAACCTGTAGTGGATGACAATTGATGATTATACAGTTTTTTCAAATACTTATTCATTAATTAAAGTTTAAAAAGCTGATAAGCATTTATATTGCAAAACAAAGATCTTCAGAGGAAATTATTTCAAGATTAAATGAAGATATTCTTTTAATAATATTTTTTGTAGATGATTGATTTTCCATCGGAATAGCTCTTACAGAATAGTTTTTCTACAGACTGTTATTTATCTTTTGAAAGGATACTTCATTAGCTATACTAGTTGCAGGTCGTAGGTAGGTTGCACGGTTGTGCAGCCCCCAAACCAGATCAATAGCTAAAAAAAGTAATTTATTTATTATGAAAGATTTATGTACATTGTTATGAGGGATTATTCATCATATAACTTCGCATATCATTATAAATAATAATAACAACATCAGAAACCGCAGCGACTGTGTGAGCGTCTGCACAGTCGGAGGCAGTCTCGTTCGGCCTGGTTGCAGGTAAACCTGCAACACCCAATGACGTAACTCCTCATGGAGAAAAAGCATTAGTAGGTCCAGACAGACTGAAATAGCTAGTCAGCGCCGTAAGGCTCCTTAGGTTGCTAAAAGCCTGGAACCTCGGGAGTGTTCGGTAAAGATCGGCTCCGACCAAAAAGATGCATCTCCTTTCCTCTCCGAGTTTGTTGTCATTCACAGTTAGGAATAAATTGATATTTTTTTGTTAATAAATAAACCTACGAGTTGAGATCCAGTGTCTTAAATAAGTAAAAGTAAAATAAAAAAGCTTATATATTTCCTTTATTAGAATATACCATAAAGTATTAACCAGTAATAATCTATTTTCCCTATAATATTTTATCGTTACGATTATTTTACCTTAAAAAACTAACACTTTTATGATCTGCAACTCTCATACGTTTAGGCACCAGCCGCCACCGAGTCATACAAAATTTATTTTGAAATATGATAGTAATCGATTAATGTATTACTTTTTCATTATAGGATAAATTATTTTATGTGATAGATTAAATAAGCTTTTCATCACCCAGTTTGACCCATCCTGTGAGAATGAGAATTTAACTTCAATACTCTCGAATTATAGTGCTAACCATATTGCTTTCCTTGACCCTTTTATGGCTCTAATCAAGGCCTCCATATCCCGCTTTGCCTTAGCCATTTAATGGCATGACAGGGTTACTGTTATAGATTAATAATTTATAAATTGTGTTGCAGGGCAGACATATAAAGCGCGGGAATTTAACTGTCGCCGACGTTTTGGCACGTAAGTAACAACTAAGCATTCAAATGTATTGTTATTTCTCTTCATATTTCTATATAAATTGTTCTTAGTAATAGAAAAATATATTAGTAAAGTTTAAAGGAGAAGACGCACAAATTTTAGATATGGTGCACCATCTTAGTAGGTGGGCGTCGATATGAACGTAAATATTTATGTAGTATTCTGTTATATTATAACTACTTTCAAAATTCTTTGTTATCACTTTCTCGAAATTCTGTTATCAAATAACACTGAATTCAAGGTGATTACATAAAGAAAAGTATTTTTAAATTAATTATTTATTCACCATAACCTGGCCTATCCAACTCTATGGGCTCATTTCTTTCCTACTATATGGGCTCATTTTAAATGAACAATTTACTCATAATATCTTGGCCTAATAGTTTAAATTAACTATATACCTACAAATAGTATATTCTAATATTACGAGAGATCACAATGAATTTCTTATCATTACGTCATGTAAATAAAAGGGATGAAAAGCATGTCAACATTTGTAAAGTTGGACTGAATTGAAATTATTTTTACGTATTGTAAGTTACGTTTCCAGCCACTACCAATTCCTTTACATGTTGTGTTGAGAAAATAAGGACCACATAGTATTGATAACACATAATGTGTAAAACATATCATGATAAGAATGCAACACTCTTAGATGGCTCTTAACTGAATACATACAGACCGTCAACTATAATCTAATACACAATATCTAATACACAAATATTGAAAAGAACCCCAATACCACAAAAATAATCAAAAATAACAAATAAGACAAGTTACTTAAGATTAAACCCTTATGTACATTTCGATGACCATGTCATCATCATCAGAGGGTCTTATTACAAAACACAATCTAGTACACAAGAAGTTACAAACTAGAATGATTTATATAATCTAATGAAAAATGATTTCACTTGTGAGTAGAAAAACATTTGTAATTAAAATTCTAGGGAAGTAAGTAATATAAATAGCATTCAAAAGTTAGCTTGGTAATATTAAATCTTTAATAAGCGATATGCTTAAAATACCAGGGTCTGGGTTGAAATTTGAAATCTAATCAAATATTATGAACAAAGACTATAGTAAAAAAAACAATATAATTTCAATCATGAGCGAATTTTACGTTTGCATATGGTGGAAGGGAAAACCGTTCATTCTTATTTGGTGTCGTATAACTGGGAAATAAAACCGTTGTCAATGTTTTTACAAAAATATTATTATGTACCAAGTAAATACTTTCGTAAAAATAATACCTCAGATTATTCAACCCTATTTTTGAACCATATTTTCAACTATACTTTTCCACATTACTTCTTTGTCAGAGAATACATCTTCAGTAAATTCAATTCAGAACCAAACAAAGGGAGTAAGTATTAGAAAATAAAGCGAGAATATTGTGCAGTATAATTAGAAACGCGATAGGACTTGATCGGTGTAGAGCACTTAACTACAGATATTATATCCTCTTTCCATTCCTACCACAGAATTAGCTTAGTGGACACCTACCTCTTTGTAGAATCCAAGTACCCACCTGATGCTAAATCTTTTGTATCCTCTGGTGTACATACCTGCCAGATAAGCTACTTTCTACTTGAAGCTCCCAAAGCAGGTCGCTTCCAGAGGACGTGGATTGGGCTTTCCTCCTGGTACTGGTCGCATCTTTTGCACACAGGGGACCGAGATCTTCCAATTTTTTTATTGGAACCCCCTCAGATTCCCATGGCCTGTGAAGTAAACTGCATGTAGTAGCTTAATGTAAATAATTCCCTGAACCTCACTTATCTTATAATCAGACTTCTCAAATGCTATGAATTTCTTGTTTTGTTATATGGAATTGAAGTATGGATACGAGGCGATATCACAGTGAAAATGTTAAGGCCTTAGGAATGTAGGCCATCGACTGCTAATAACTTGTATCAACCGCTATAATATAGACGAAGTAAAACATATAGAAAAGTCGATTAAGAGAAGAAACTTGCAGCCTGGGAGATACAAAGAATCCAATAAAGGTAGTGAAACTCAATTAATTTCAAGATAAAACTTTTCCACGAATGGAAGAAGCATAATAAACAATAAAATTTTTAAAAAATTGTGTAAGCAACCCCTTCTATTGTATTCTATCATGTGACGCATGTGCAAACTCTCAAATGACTCGTTTGCAGAATATCTCTTTCCTTCACTACGAGACGGCCCAAATCATAATGCTGGTCTTATTAAAAAAATCTTAAATACATTTAAGAGAGACTACAAACATGTTAACTGTTAAACAAATTAATTCAGTCAAAATACATCATTTGAAAATATGAGTTGGTTATGAAAATTCAAACAATAATGTGTTGTCTTAAGTAGGATTAATTGTGTTACACAAATGTATAATTAAGTATAGTTCTACATTGTTTATTTATAATACGTTTACTAAATTCGCCTGTTACACTCTACTTCGTCGGCACACGAATTCAACAAGAATTATTAATAATTAGAATATTGATCACACTGGATAAAACACATTTGTACGTAGGAAACTACGTTGAAAGTCACGCTACTAAATACACTCTGATACCACACAATCGCTTTATAAAAATGAGATAAAGTTAGTTTCGGCTAAAGGCTATTTACTGACACTATAAATGGGATAGTGTTACAATAACTTGTCTTACATGCTCAATAATTGGCAACAATCGCAACGTAAACGTGTCGATATCTAAGAAAAAAAAAACGTTTTAAGAAGCCAATGTTTACAACACGTATTCAGGCAATGGCGGCGTGTGCAGTAAGGAGACATTTCCGACGCCTAAAAATCCTTTCCTTTGGTATCATCTTTTATAGCAGCAAACTCTGAATGTTATTGTTGCCTTTATTTTTGTCACAACATACACTATACAAACCTCCCCTCTTTTACAGCATACGAACCTCCGAATCCGGCAAAAGGTAGTGGTTTTCATATTTACCAGATCCTCATTTATCATCAGCTGATAAGCCCGTATTATCATATAATCAATGGGACTGCAATACCCGATGAGGAACGCTCACGCTTCAACATAACAAGATGGAGGAAAAAGTTTAAAGATGATTCAGAAATAAATGGACCAATAGCATCTCTTCAGTTCTTAACGGACTACGGTTTTTATATGAATTTACCTTGTTGAAATTTTATTTACGGTTTCAAATATGTTATGCGGTAACATTTAGAAAATGTGCACTTTTACATGATTAAAATATAAAAATTAAATAATTTATATTAAATAAAGTATTTGATTCACCCCTATCCTCTTAATGAAACAATAGACACACGTTGTTATTTAAGCAAGTCAACTATAGATTTAAAAAAAAAACACTCCACCTACATGACATAACCAACACCTGTTTATTAATGCATGCGTCATGGTTATTATTTAGAATGGTTATTGAAGGTTAGTATTGTAATAAGTAATATAAATATCCTTTTTTAAAAGTCAATTCCTACTTTTGGGTCAACAAAGACAAGTTTTATTTTAGTTTTATATTAATATGTATATAGATATGTCAGAATTGCATAATTAATCTGCAAAATAGAAAGCAAATTTCCTTGGAATTTTCCATTTTTTTTATGTATGGCGTTGGACTATTATTTTTGCTTGCTACTATTTATACGCTTTCTTTTTTTTCGTCGCTTGGATTGTGTTGTTGTTTTTTTCACTTTCCTTTCGCATTGTTCGTTTGTGGAGCAAGGAGGTTCGATGCCATTAATCCAGTTTTGCTGTTCATTTTATACTTTTCATTCATTAATAATCCTAGAGCATTATTTATAATATTGTGTGGTAACCATGGTAACAAATTAAGGTTGTACAATGGAGATTTTGACGACACCCAGATGGGGCCGAAAGAAAAATTCATAAACATCTTTGAAAAGGACATTTATAGCTACGGGAAAGTGGGTTAAGTGCCCAAACACTAAACTTCGAACATGAAGTTACTCATTTCGAATTGGAATAGAGTCCTCCCCCAAACCTTTTAACTAATTATTAAATAAATATTTGAAAAACTGCATTACCATCAATTGTCAATAACTATAAGTTAAAAGAAATGCTGTTGAGCTTGAATGGATGATTAAAAACGAATTTTATTAACGATTGAAAATTTGTACAAGATAAATAAATACTCTTGAATTTTGTAGTACATTACGTTCGGTAAAACTTAATTATTTACTTTTACACTAGCCTATGCCTATCCGAACCTTAATTTATTTTGTAAGTATTTATAAAATAAATAAAAGTTCGGATGGTCATAAACTAATGTAAAAATGATCATCATATAAATAAATATATATATATATATATATATATATATATATATATATATATATATATATATATATATATATATATATATATATATATAAGTGTATATATATCAGGAGAATGTGAGCTAATGGAAGAAATTGAAAAGGGTGTCATTTGTGCATGCATTACAATAATGGATGGATCACTGAACTTACTAATTGTAATTTCCAGCAATTCCGTGTTTAGGAGAGCGAGCAAGATAAAACAGCCCACTCAATGTGAGAGAGAAAAAAACAGTTTATGTGATATTTTCTTCAATAACAATGAAACATATAAATATAACTTTATAGCTCATATTGGTATAAACACTAGTGTATAAATGTTGAAAAATAAAACTCAAGATATATAGGTAACTACAGACAATTATTCAAAATAAGTTCTTAATAGAGTATCAAACCTAACATCGTGAAGCGCGTTGCTGACTCTTCATGCACCCGTAAAACTAGATATAGCAGCCTGGCTAAAGAATCTTTAGTTTTATACGAAATCCACTGGAACGGGTTTCATTTTATTGGGCTATTAATCGTCACTATCCACGATATTGAGACGTTACCTGGAATTTCTAAATTTAAATACCTTTTAGAAACGACTCTGATGAAACCCAGTTCATAATTAAATAGTTTTGTTGATAAATAACAGATTTAAATGATGGAGTCAGCAGCCCGTTAGGAATAAGTTACCACAATATTCGGAAATTGGACGCACTTCACGCATAACAAATAATTGATTTACCCACAATCTCAATGTAAACGCTACATCGCATGCGCTATTCGGTCGATCGTTCTATGAACATTTTATGTTTTAGGGGTTATTGATCAAGGCTTTGCTTGGGGTCACATCCATTATTTAGTTGTCACTACTTCACAAAATGGAGCTAGAAGTAACGGTATCCAGTTGTAAAAACGCAACAAATAGTACAGAAAGTGGAATTTTTACATTATCGTTTTCTGTCTGTGTGAGTCTCTCTCTCTCTCTCCTGCACACTCTCTCTAGAGTTCCCAAGTCAAGGATGCGGATACAAGCCAAATCTAGATAACATCTGGCAGTCACCCGAACAAAACCTTATCACAAAACACCGTACAAATATGCCAGCAGGCGTCTCCCTGGGCTTTCACGCTTGGTTTGCACCCATGCCCTCTAGACATCAACAATGGTCTCCTAGGCATATTTCAATGAATCGTACATTGCAAAAGCTACATACGCTAACAACCACACCTCTTATAAGCCCTCATAACCAGGAGTGTATCTTAAATATCAAGAAGATCATAAATTATTTTATTTTCGGTCCATTAACAACAAACTTTAAAAGTTCGTACTAAATTTGGCGATGCCTCAACTTCTTAGACGACCTACACCCCAAAGCCGAGCAGAGCCGAGCCGGACCTGGTGGGGCGATGTGATACGATGCCAAGCAGGACAAGGTCTGTTATGCGTTCGTACCGAAGCCGATTCGCACCAAGGGTCTACCCACCTTGGATTCGCACGTAGTAGGTTTTCCTAGCCTTGTAATGAGAAGTCTAGCTACCTTCCTATCAGTCTCAGTGGCAACGTACTGTAAGAATAACGTCATCAACTTTGAGAATTATGACATTGGATAGTTACTCACTTAATGATGAATGTGTGGGGGAAAGAAGGCGATACTGGACACACAATATCAATAAAGATCCCGAGGCTAGTGGACAGTTCGTAACTCTATATGAGAAACTCCGAATTTTTAATTCACTCCGTAAGTTGTCCCTCAAATGTTTCCACTTTTCTTTGCTACAATATCTAAATTTTTCGCTACAAGAAACAAAAAATAATATTGGCAACAACTGTATTATTTTGGATATTAGAGTGTTAAAAACTATATTACATATTGTCGAGCGGCACATTTGTATTCATGTACTTCTTGTGAGATTGATCCCACAATTGAGGTCTTTCTTGAATTGAACTAATTAATATTTTAATATCAATACTCAATATGTTATTTTAGTACTTTGAATTAACAAAATATAAAGAACTAAAAGACCTTGAAACAATAAAGAAACAATATATTGCATAATTTTGATTAATTAACCGTGCTGGAACACTGAAAAAGACTTGACTGAAACCGCTTGACAGAAAAGACTTGAATTGGCGGAAGGTAGGGCCGCACAAACAACTCGGCATCGCCCGGCACTGTCCGGCATTGTATTTGAAAGCTCTCATATTAACACTGCGTATTTAGTGACCATGCGGTTATCGCACAGCTCCATATCGACCGGTCCGTGTTTGGTGTGAAACCCCACTTAGGCAGTCATGAACTCCGGTATTGCCGTTTTGAGAGACCGTGCTTTCACTGTAATATTTATCATAAGTAACTATAATGCCAATTAATAACTGAAACAATTGTATTCGTACAGTTTTATTCGGTGGAAGCCACCCTCAGATATCATACCGCTTTACTACACTGAAATGTGTGACAAGTCCAACTGCAATCAGTGTTAGATACCACTGGATCTTGTAGGTCTTGCAATAAACGACCTACAAAAGGTCATCAGCCGTTTTTAAGTGTTAGCAGAACCTCTACTTTCTCAGGTGACGAATATTTTGCTACTCTTGCCCATATTATAGAAGGAAGATATGATAATCGATTGACCTTCAATAATCGAGAACCACAACTGTGTTTGTAACGTTAAACAGCTGAAAAGAGATTTCACTACTATGGAAAGTACAAGGTTCAACCGTAATTCTACCAAAGCCGTATCCGATTCTTAGAACAAAACATAAGCACGTGTATTCTCTTGGGCATATGATTAAAGTTGTAAGTGAAACGAAACTAAACACCATTACTTTCTACCTCATAGTGCAGTGACAACGACGCACAGCAGCTCAACCAAACTTCGAACTGTTTTCGACGCCAATAACTGGATTAGCTGAGCGACACATTACTCGTCACATGACAGCATCTCGCTCTACTTTTTCTACTTAAATACTTATCGTCAAGTATGGGATGAATATTTCTCTTCACCTTTATCCAAATCCAACAATAGGAACATGACTAAGGGGACACAGCCCCTTAGTTTTCAGAAAGATAACTTTTAAACTACTAAAATTATCTACCTGTGACCCTGAGTGTTCAACTAACCACCAGAGTTTCTGTGATTCTAAGAGCCTCTGAAGATCTGCTAAACTCGATTCTCAGATTAATATGGAGTGGCTCCAGATATTCATGGTTAGTAGTAATGGGTATACTTTATCCCCCCAATGAGAGAGCAGTATTTCTTACCCCCACTCCTTCCTAAGCCCCGCCCCTTTTGTTTGATAGGTCGATGGTGATGAAGATGGCGTCGACGCCCCGCCCCTGGTGCTGGTCGAGGAGCGGAAGGGCCATCTTGTTCTGGTGATGACGTGAGTTTGGAAAAAATATAATTCTTGGTTGGGGAATGGAACCTAGGACGTTTGGTTTGCTGGCGTGTGACGCTAGCGACTGAGCTACGAGTCGTTCGGTTGTGTGTAACTGTACGATTGTGGTACAAGTAGGTCTTGGTTGGAAATTTCGGTTGTATAAAATAAGAGTAATACGTGTATTTTAATAAATATGAATTTATTGTCTCAAAAAATAAAAATATATTGACAAGGACAAATGCGTAATTTAAATACAATATATATATATAAATCTAACAATTATTTTAAAAAATAATAATATTAAGACTAGAATAAATACGAATAATAAAAATATATGAGCAAGAACAAATACAATATATATAAATCTAACAATAATTTTAAAAAATAATAATATTATAAATCTAACAATAATTTTAAAAAATAATAATATTAAGACTAGAATCAACTCATCAATACATATTTCAAATATAATATAATTAAAATTAAGCAATGATAAAACTAAATATAAATAAGAGTAATATATCACGCACACCAACAGTCACACAAAAATATTTTTAGAAAATATATTACGCACAGTAGGTTAGCGAATATTGGGTTCGCGTGACTTTAAAATTCGGTGCAATATTTGTAGGTGACATCACAGCAACATCACAGTTATGCGATATCGAAGTCGAACTACACCATCAATTACTCCTCATCAGAATTGAACTACAATATAGGTCAATTCTAGTAACGAGTCTTTGATGGTGTGGGTCGATTGCGATAGTGCATAAATATGATGTTGCTGTGGGTGTCAGAGTACAAATATTACACACCCGATTTTAAAGTCACGCAAAACCAGCATTCGCATGTATCCTTGGCTGTGGGTAAAATATTTTCTAAGGAAGACAGCTCCAGCCATCGCTGTCCTCAGTGGTGGCCATTCCATTACAACATGCCACCCCCAAGCAAACACACACACACACACAGACGCACACAGTAAGTAGGTTAGCGAATGCAGGGACCGCGTGGTAATATAGGGGAAATAAAATAATTACGATTGGGATCTCAGCAACATCAGCAATTACTCACTATCAGAATTGAACTACAATATAGGTCAATTCTAGTAGTGAATCTTTGATGACGTTGCTGTGGGTTCCAAATCGTAATTATTTTTATTTCCGATATTACCACGCAAGACCGGCATTCGCATGTATCCTGAGCTTACCGGGTGCGTAAGCTGCCTTAAGGGCTACGGAAAACAGCTCCATCCATCGCTGCCTTCTGTGGTGGTCATCCATTACAACATACCACCCCCATGCACAAAGAAATGCGGGTATATATGGTATATACACCTCTTCAAACGAGGAAAACTGTTGGTTTTACGTGAAAATGAATGTAGGAAGTAATATTTTAAAACAAGTGTCACTGCAAGGTTTAAAATACTGCTCACTATTATCATATTCACATGAAAACAATAATCTTACCGCTTTGCGAGAAGTGTTATTCCTCTAGACTCCGCATTTCTTCGTCAGTAGTTGACAATAAAGTTGTGACGTCAATTCCGTCCAGATCCTCGAGCGTGACTGGCAGCGGCTCAGGAGATATCTCAGACGTCATTTGTCTCCGTATGTCGGATATAATATAGTCCACAATATCCAGGCTCTGAGCAATCTCCTCATCTGCGGTGGACGGTGGTGGCTTGGATGCTGGTGGTTGGGGAGGCAGAGATGTTGATGGTGGTGTCACCTCATCTGGCGCTGCGGTGAACGGTGGCTTGGATGCTGGTGGTTGGGACGCTGAAGGCAGAGATGTTGATGGTGGTGCCACCTCATTTGGCGCTGCGGTGGACGGTGGCTTGGATGCTGGTGGTTGGGATGCTGAAGGCAGAGATGTCGATGTCCAGGTATGCGCTGGTGGTGGTTGCTGGCCGTCGTACGGGCGGGACGTCCTCAGATATCTATCCCATGACTGGCTGATTATAATTCGACCGTCGTTTGTGCATGGGAGATAGGATACTCCCGACGAAATATTTAGTGTCACCAACGGGTACCCCGCCGCCGTAGCCTCTGATCTCAGTCTCAGCATCTGACTGAAATACCGACAACACAATTTAGTAATATGAAAACACGGAATACTATAAAATCTGAAAGACTAATTCACAGTATAATTTTAAAAATTAAGTCAATTTAATGAATAAATACAATGTTTATGAAAATATATGTCCAAAATAGGTAATACAAAACAAAATCTAGTGTAAAATGAAATGCTGAAAAAGAACAGCTACCTTATACTATTTTATTAAAAATCGATATATGTTTAGCACATAATATATCCAACTGTTTGAGCTCGCCTAAAGTTAATAAAACATGACAGTATAATTATTTGTGAAATTTGTAAAAAGCAATATGAAATGAAGGTTATTCAAAATTAAACACACATATATAAAGTATTTTTAAATAAATATTCGTTGTCACTTACCTAAATAAGTCATCAGCCAAGCCCGGCAATATAGACCTGATCAGCTCCCTCAGCATGTCGTCGGTATAACGAGTGAGGTTGAATCCAGGCACCATCTCAAGCAACTGTGTCAGGTATCCTCTGAAGCTACTGTGAGAGGTCTACTAGTGTGTTGTTGATATATACTCCCCAACGTTTGGTAGGGGTATCAAGTTCTCACAGTTGGTATCCGGTTGTCAAGGTCTACTGGTTCAGCTTCCCACGCCTTCTACCGAGTTCAACAACTCTCACTGGCTCCACGACCGCAACGTCCGGTTCTCAAGGTTTACCAGTTCGCAAGCCTATGAAAGATAAACACGTATAGTGGCGGATGTGGGCGTTCTGCACACGCTACATACTTCAAGGCTAAGCGAGCACAATTGACAGGCAAACACATGTCCACATGGTAGACTTGCAACTTGCAATTCTTCTGCACAACAAATCTTACATTTCAAACGATCATCCTCATTACGTTGCACTAGATCACCGTCGTCGTCGTCATCGTCGTCATCATCATCATCGTCATCATCGTCATCAAAAACAGTTCTAATATCGATATTCATTTCTTCTACTTTAAATTTTACAATCCATGCTAATTTACATTCATGAAACCATTCAACGTGTTCGACAAACGGGTCATCTGTAGGTTCCCAACCTTTGAGACCTCCGGTGTAGAAAAAACCGGTCAAGCTTAGAGTATATGGATTCAATGTTTCGCTTTCCACACCCTTCCAATTACGAAAAGAGGATAATCTGCTGTTCGCAAGTGAATAACGTCGATGAACTGGGTTCTCAATTGTAAGAGAATCGGGCCAAACCATGTCTGTCTGTGGAATGACTGAAAATCTTAAATGTCTTGTATTCTTATACACTTGTTCTCTGTGTCTCATACGGGGTTGAAACCGTCATCATTATGCCCACATTACAAGTTTGGAAATAGCCGACGCTATTTACCAGTGACTACCACAAAATGCAGTCCCTACGGGCAATCGACTTTCAAGTAGGGTGTTAACCCCGACATTCAAGGTCGATTACCCGAATGAAAATGGCTCCAACCACCGCCATTTCCTGTAACTGCCACTCCATGACAAAATGCAGTTCCCAAACAGCCAAGAAGGTTTAGGAGGACTTGTCCTACGCCAGGGACCTTCAAAGGCAAAGCTTTTTTTTTTTGGTGCTTTAAAGGTTTACAGGGAGTTACCCCGTGCCAGGGACCTTTAAAACATTTTTCTTGAAGGTTTACGGGGAGTTAACCCACGCCAGTGACCATCAAGTTTTTTTTTAAATTTTTTTGAAGCTTTAAAGGTTTACAGGGAGTTACCCCGTGCCAGGGACCTTTAAAACATTTTTCTTGAAGGTTTACGGGGAGTTAACCCACGCCAGTGACCATCAAGTTTTATACTAAGCGATAAGCAAAATCTTGCACTGCGCAGTGCACATTTACAATGTACATAAGTGTTTGGTTGCGGTAGTATGCACCTGAAGTAAATACGGCTGTTGTTGCTAGACGAGTATTTCTCAGGCAATTCCATGACATGTGGAAATATTGAGCCTTTTCCAAACCTTTTGTGAAAATGGTGGAAAACGGTATGATTTGCAATAGTTGTTCATCAAAAGGTATACTACCTTCGTACCAGCTGATACGAGCCTGCCTGTAACCATCGAGCAGACGTTTGTGACGATTCATTTAAATTATGAAATTTGTAAGGCGGTTTAAAAATGAAAACACTTTGATAGTGTTCGGACGGGCAATCGACATTCAAGGTCGATTACCCGAAATGGCTCCAACCACAGTCATTGCCTGTAACTGCCTAACATGACAAAATGAAGTTCCCAATGGAAACAGCCAGTTTTAAACTCTAATATCTTGCACTGCGCAGTGCACATTTACAATCTACATAACATAAATGTTGTGTTGCGACGGGCAATCGACTTTCAAGTAGGGTGTTTACCCCGACATTCAAGGTCGATTACCCGAATGAAAATGGCTCCAACCACCGCCATTTCCTGTAACTGCCACTCCATGACAAAATGCAGTTCCCAATGCAAACAGCCGGTTTTAAACTCTAAGCGATAAGCAAATCATAATAATATCTTGCACTGCGTAGTGCACATTTACAGTCTGCATAAGTGTTGTGTTGCGGTAGTATGCATTTGAAGTAAATAGGGCTGTTGTTGTTGTTGCTAGACGAGTATTTCTCAGGCAATTCCATCACATGTGGATGGAACTGCCGCAAATATTGAGCCTTTTCCAAACCTTTTGTGAAAATGGTGGAAAACGGTGTTAGCATGATTCGCAATAGTTGTTCATCAAAAGGTATACTACCTTCGTACCAGCTGATACGGTGATATTTTGCCTGTAACCATCGAGCAGATTTTTGTGACGATTCATTTAAATTATGAAATTTGTAAGGCGGTTTGAAAATGGTAACACTTTGATAGTGTTCGGACACCACAGCCAGTTCCTTCACAACGTATTTGCCATCGTTGTCGACGAAGGCATGAAACTCCACTACTGCTTGCATGTTTGTCTGCCAACAAAAGTTTACACAAAAATTAATATTAATAAAAAATTAATACTAAATAAATTCGTAAGATATGAAGTAATTTAAAGAGCCGCTATGGTATGAAGTAACATACGAACGTGTACCTAGCAAGAAATATATAAATCGTAGAAAGTAACGTATATATATTATTAGGCATGAAACTCAACCACTGCTTGCATGCTTCTTGTACAAAACGACTTCCTCGTACAACTTGTCTGCCTCGGGGAGAGTACTGGACACGATCTCGTCCGTGGCTAGACACTCAATGATGTAAGACCCTAGTTGTGGTTCATTATAAAACAGTTCGCTGATGCGCCGGTTTACGAGCGGTATGGTATCCATTAATAAATTCCATTCTGGTAGGCCCAAGGTGACCCTGTGTTTTCCGTCAAACAATGCGATATAACGTTTACCGAAGACAGTCTTTATTGTGATATCGCCGTTAGTTAGTGTAAACTTACGTTGTTCTCCTTCAGGCAGCGGTAGTCGTGTCTTGAAATCATTAAAGTCGTTGTACGTGAAAAAAACAAATTTTCTACCAGCCTGTATAAGGACGCCTAGTTCGTAGACGGTGTGCTGAAAAAGCCCGGTCGCGCCAAACTTCGTACACTGGTCATTCAGAAAATACACAGACTTTAGAAATATGCCCAACGGACGAGCGGTACGGTCTACATCCATCGCGTCCATGACGACAACTGAGACTAAAGGCGAACAAATAGGGTAATATATCACAGGGTGTGGTCACAGATTACGTAATCTTTTTAACAACACCTGTTAGCAGGTTATAGACAATATGCGAATCGTGAATAATCAAGCAGTAACCGGAAGTATTAGGCGGAATATTTTCAGACGCCTCGATTTCAAGTCTCACATCTACAGGCCCTGATTTTATCGTATCGTTTTGTTTCGAACAATCGATTACAAAAATCGGTGCTTTTTGCTTAAAGGTTGACAAGTCTAGACATGGTGATGGTTCGCGTGAATAATAGGACTGCTGAAATCTAACGTACATGTCATACAAAATGGCGGTGTCGCCGAGAATATTATCGTAGGGAAAGTACTGAGAGTTGAGATACAATTTTACATCCGTTACCTTGCAGCTATCAAACTCTGAAGCATTTGCTTTAATCTTGTTTTTGCGATCGATTTGCAACGCGAAAATTACGTAACGAGGTTTTTCCAGTTGCGAAGATGTCTTTACAGTCCAAGAGAGTTGTTTCGTGGCCGGTAAACCGGGATATTCTATTAGTTCCCATTTCCGGTGTGGTACGTGAACGGTGACATCGCGTTCAATCATTTTCAAAAGTTTCAATTTTATCGGATCGGCTACGGAGACGTGCGGAACTCTCCAATAGATAGTATTTATTTTCAGATCAATATTTGTCGCATCCGTGCTAACTATTGCGTTTAAATTTGAAGATGAACGCAAAAGGACAAGCTCCTGTTTCACGTTGACTACAATTCTATTGTAATCCTCGAAAAATCCCATCAACATACGCAACGGTATAACTATGTTGAACTCTTTACAATCGTTATTTGTTTTACCCACTCCTAGCCAACCGCAATTTCCGAGTTTATTTTTCTCGTGTTCGCGCAACGAAAGCAAGTTCTTAATGGTGGTCGTTATACCGACATTCCTGGTCCTGTCTATTTCGTTGCCTCCGATTTCGTATCTGATATCGTTGAAAAGAAAAGCTATAGCATTATTTATCAAAGACACGTCAGCGGCCGCTCCTCCGTCTTTTGTCGCAGTCAACGTACCTTTTATATGCAGCGTGCTCTGAAAAGGTATCGTAATGACATCTTGTTGATGAATGGGAATACGAATTTCATCGTTATTACCAAACGTAGCGGAGGAGTACGGTCGATGAGTATGGTACTCCAGTCCGTTGAGGGTGTTGTCGTACTCGGCGCTAGAGTCGATTGCCAAAAGGTTTTCCATTGTTCACTTTAAAACCCAAAGATCTGAGGAACCTAACGTTTCGCAGTGTTAACTGTGCCGTCGTCGGACGTAAACTGCCGCCCTTCTTATAGAAGCGCTCGTTAAATATTAGTCCCATCTCGACGTCTACGTAAATGTAATCGTACGGAAATGTTTTCTCCACGGAAATCTATTATATCACCGTTCTGATCTCGTAGACTTACAGTGATATTATGAATGACGCTTACGTTGACAGGTAAATATATTACGCTCTGAGGGACTTCTACAATTTTATAACCGGGTGGTACCTGCGGATAAAATTCGTGCAAGGTATGGCATTCTATGCCGTTTTGAAACGATCCTGCGACTATATTGCAATCCACGCGTATCACGTTAACCCTGATGATATCTACAGGCCGGTCAGAAGAGTGTTTATGATTTGCCTCTAATTTCTTCTTACTGAACCCCATCAGCTGGCCTATAGACATGGCCTTGTCGAAAAAGATTGCGTGCGAACATTTTATTTCCACTTTGAGTGTGTTATTATTCGGTGTCAATACTAAAACAGTATCGGGAACTAGTTTCGTTTTAATGTACCTCTCAATATCGGATATTTCGTACGATCCGGTCGGTAATGAAATCGTGTGAACGTTTTTATCATCGCCGTAATGAAAAAGATTGTTTACATCCTCAACGATATTTGGTATCGAGTTGTATGTTGCCAGATCGATGAAAGCTATTTCCCACTCGCCTTTTGATACATCAATTGGTGGGAAAAAGTCACAAGACAAAACAGCAGTGTGATCTGATAGAACTATGCTCATGACGTTAGAAACTTTAGACACAAATGACCGCAAACGACTGAGTTGTCTTTTTGATGTCTCTTGTAGTTATAGTGTACGTTAGCGTTTTCGCCAAAATACCTACTTAGCTCAATTGGCGGTCGCAGATTCCCGAAACTATCATAGTACTCTATAGAGTTTCCTCTCTTTTTGTAACATACCCAATGGGTGCCGGGACCGGTTATACTATCCAAATTCACGATAGCCGATTCGTTTCTTAAAGGTCGTGCAGGTAATGTATCTCTCATGTATACACCTCTGAACCACGGTACTCCCAATGCTAAAGCGTATCTTTCCAGTTCTATATTAGTCAACGGTCTAATGGGTATACAATCTATCGACGTTTTTTTTTCGTACATCTTTTCTTCTTCTTCCCGCTACCTTGTTTCTTGTACGGTTTCAAGTAAAGCCCTTTGCCTTGCAGACGTTTCAACAGGTGTTGAACGGTAGGCTTTCGACGACGACGTCTTTTACCGCCGCCAAATGCTGTCTTAGCTTTCATCGCTGCCGTTACGGCCAAAGCAGCGGCGCGTTCACCGAGGGATGCGTCACCCGCTTTGACTCTGCTCCAAGCTTTTCCCGCTAAGATTTCGTCGGCTACGCGTCTTCTATCTGAATCACTGTAGTTGCTGTATGAGATATCGTGTTGTTTACAGGCTTCGTCCAACGGATTTATACCTTTATCACCGCGTGCCAACCGTGTCTTCAATTTTGTTCCCGGTCCACAATAATTGTACGAAGGTAAGTGTAACTCGACTGGAAGTAAATCGATGGCCTTATTCAAAACACCAGACACTAGTCCACGTCCTGTCTTTACGACACCGCGTTTACGACTAACAGCTGTTTTCCGTTTGACACCCATTTTATTAATGATTCATAACAGTCAATGTTACGCCTACTTATAAAATATGTCTTTCAAGATTGCATATAACTCTCGGAGTCTAGTCGTCTTCATGCATCGTATTTTCAAAACATCGAAAATTATTTTTAAAGTGTTCCCGTATTTATTATCGCCTATTGACCTTGTCGATCTATTTTTCATTCGACATCTCTCGCATTAGCGTGTCTCGTAGGCTTTGAATAGCCGTATTCAATTGCCTTTGCGAAACAGCATCGTTATCAGCTATACCATCGGCTATCCCCGATAAGCGCTTAGAGTTTAACCAGTAGTAGTCGCCCGTCTCCTCGGAATGCAGAGTGTATTTCTTTATCCAAGATTTAATTTCATGAAGCTGACGAACGTTAACTGCGTCGACATCGGTGAAACCGTCTCGAACATTAGTTATACATTTTCCGTTTGCGTTATACATTTCACCGATCGGCAGTAGGGTGAGAAACAGCGTATTTTTCATTAGAAAACCCAGTGTGACCGCATCTTGTTGGTACAAAGGTTCTTCGACCTGAGCGAGCCGCTTATTTTGAAAACTCCAAACAGTTTTGTCTTTTCGAGGCACCCTATCGTCCACGTATAATTTTGTAGCGGCGTCATTTTTATACAAAGGCGCTTTAACATTACATATGGCCACTCCGTGAGCGTCAAATTTACCCTCTGCGTTTTTCGATAAGAAATTATCTCTGACGTACTTCATGTTAATAGCGTCAGAGTCTTTCATAGGCGCCGATACACCGCACACCCTTTGGTCGCCAAAGGAAAAACAATCGGCTAGTTTAATAGGAACCAACGATTCCAAGTAGGCTCTCGTTACGGCATCATCTTTTTCTTTCGGCTCTCCGAGACCTCCCAAAGGCAAGCCTTTTGTATGATATCTATTCTTTATTCGAGTCAAACAGTTTTGTTCGAGATACGTTTTGGACACTGCATCGCCGTCCTCAACGGGTTGGCCTAGACCGCCTACAGAAAAGCCTTTAGTGTAGTATTTTTTCCTATCCTCGTCGAAACCTAAACATTTTTTCGCTATCGTACCCGCATTGACGGCATCGCTGTCCTCAATAGGATCACCAACATTGCGCAATAACTTACCTATCGCGTCATAATGATTACCATCGGGAGTCAGACCTATCCCGTGCTGATGATGATGGGGGTGCGGAGCGTTAATCTGGTCCGAAAAACGACCAAACTTATCGACGCTCATCTTATTAATGTCCTAATTTTTCTATTTCCACTGCCTTTTATAAAACCCGCTTCCCTCAGCTCTTCTATAATGGAGGCAATTTCGTTCTCATGACCTGTATGACCTACCTCTTGAGATGACAAAAGGAGTCGTAACCTATCACAGAGTTCGTTAGGGTTGTCCCAATAGGCATAACCTTTACCGCTATGCAAACCGGTCGGCGGAAATAATCTCGATATAATTGCCTTGTACTTGGCGGATTTACTAGCACGGTTTATGGCTAATAGATGATTATAACCTTTCCTATGAGCACTGGTTTGTTCACAGATTTGTTTATAGGTGTTCAGGTCGGCCTTTGTGTATAATGTTTCATCGGGTTTGCGCATAAATATCAATTCATAGAGCCCTTCGGTTCCCTTGTAAGTGTCCGCGTCGATGATGATGTCACCGTTTTCGTCGTCAAACCTTATATACTTATCGCCTATCATAACAGTACCGTCTCCTGTTATTCGAGGACCGTATGTGTTATCAATTGTATTCCTATTGTCTTTAATCATTCTCAACACGTAGGTCCGCGGTAGACGATGTTTGAACATTGTATGGACATAACGAACACTATCTTCCTGGCCCACCGGTGTTGATAGTAGCTCTTTAACAACACTACTTTGGCGCATCGGTGTAACTGAAGGTCCAGGCTCATCTGTTGATTCAGCTATTACTTCGGTATCGATGAATTTCGGAACATGGGTTTGTGAAGCATCATCCTCCATGTCTACATCCATTTCTTCTTCTTTTTTAATTTCCATTTTCGGCTGTGGACGACGAATTTTCGAAATTTCCTTAATGATAGGGCTATATTGTTTAGTCAAAATCCGTTCAGCATCTGCATCGCCGAACTTTATCTGCAGATACTTTCTCTTGATGTTCTCCCTCAAACGGGCGATCTCAGAGATAACTTGCTCCTCCTTTGGTGTCATATTGCGAAATGAACAGTAATTCGACTATCAAATAGCTTTTAAGACAGTTCCAAAGATCGAAAAAACACAGCGTAACGCTTTTCACGCAATAGGTACTGTACAACCTGTGATGCGGACGCTTTCATCAATTTCGAATTGTTCCAAGATAAACCTCGGCAGTATCTGTACATGTTGTTGTCAAAATATGGTATACGTTCCACCTTCTCGGCGCTCCTAAAGACAAAGGTACGTTTTATATTTTCACGCCATTGCGGTATTTCGGCTACTATTAGATTATCATCTCTAGGCATTTCCTGCATGTACCGTTTTAGCGTCGGTATAGAGTTTTCGAGAAGATAACTATTCAAAAGCAGAAACTCATCAGTATTTGCCCCCGTGTATGTGCACCACATTTGAAGTTGTCTACGATCGACAACAGTATATTTTGAACCGTCAAAAGACAAGCCGAAATGATGACACTGATTAGGCACCGTCGGCAGGGCGGCCTTTAGAAATTCGGTTGTAAACACACCTTGTGCCTTATTATTTACAGCCTCGTAAAATTTACCTCTACTGCGTAAAGGTAGCGACGAAGGTCTAGGACCGTATTTCACATTGTAGCTAATGTCTACACAACACTTTACACTGCTGATAAGCTTGTACGCCTTTATAGGACCGACTATGGGAATTGTCCTTTCCGTGATTACTACACAACGGGACGCGTACGGCAATGAACAGCTGTACTGTAACATGTCGAGGTATACTTGCATGTACTCTATGCCTCCGTGACTGGGAGTCAGTGTCCGATTGAAAAAATCAGGAAACGGCCGGAATCTGGATACCAAGTTTTGTGAATGCCGAACAGTTCCTTTCAACATGTGTTCATTGTATAATATCAATTCAAATGGTACACCTCCTTTATCACATTCGTGCATGAACCTAATCCAAATGTCTCGATTATAAATTCTATTTGCGGATGTGATCATTAACAGAATTATAGGCGGCAAACTCTTGCTGTACGACCCGAACCGCTTATGTCTCCAGCAGCGTCTATTAAATACATGTCCATGTCTATTCGTCCGGCTACAGTAGTTCCCGCAAAACCTCTTCTTATCGGGATAATAGAAACAACACAAATTTGATTTTGGTGTTTTGGTAGTGCCGCTATTAGCATATGGCGAAATATCATTATAAGTGTATATACGCATTATAAATCTTTTACGAAGGAATCGAACCCAATTCTGTATCGACCCTGATCTATATCGCTGTCTTTATCTATTACTATAAAACCGAATTTGTCTTTCCAGGCTGTTGCACAGAGCTTTTTGAAAGTGTTAAACGACACGTCCGTGCCTACGTGATCCGAATGAATGTGTCTTAAATTCATATCGTCCTGTTTAAATACAACAATCAGGTTGGTATTGTCTCGGATTAAATGTTTGGGAATCCTACTGTACGTTTGACCGAGATAAAAAGAGTCAATTGAGCTATGTCTTCCCATACTGAAGTAATTACGTATGTTATCATGTTTTTCACACTGTATATCGTCAAAAATCATAATGGAATTCGGTTCCGCTTCATGTGGATTTATGATGTTGTCGTTATCACTGTACGGAAAATAACCGATACCCGATTCTTCCATCACCTTAGACAGAAACTTATATTTCGGTTGGTGAAGTGATTTTGAAAAAATATAAATGTTGGCGAACTTCAGTCCGTTTGCCTCGAACAAAAGATTGAAAATTACATTTGTTTTGCCGCAATTTGAAGGACCACACACAATTGCTCTAATAGTGTTGGGCAATAGGGGACTGTGACGAATTCGTTTCTCCTTTTCACCTACATAAGCGTCGAAATTATGTAGCTGCATCGTATATGGAGCAATCACTACACGCATCTCGAAAGACGTAACCAGAATGAATCAATTGTGCGAAAGACTTAATATTTATTTTCGAAACATATATTCTATTGCAGTATAAAGCAATTGTGACACATTGTCTCTGCAGCTAGTACTTTTCCAATCGCATGCTCGGGGTCGGATGCGGACAAGGTCAGTTGGGACAAAGCAATCGCGACCAGTACTTTTCCATTGACGTCAGCGCTTGCACATGGCCGGATGCGCATGGGCGGCTTGCCGGATGTGGTACAATGTTTCACAGTATAAGTTTATTTTTATCTACCCACGAGTTGTGGGTTTTATCGAAACCTTGCCATTTCACAAGAACCTTATCTCCTTTCCGGCGCAAAACTTTTTCCACCAAATAAACGTCGCCAACATTTGTTCGACTTAATTCTTCAGCATAAAACCCACCTTTTAATATTTCACCTCTCGAATCTTGTAAAATGTAGGTTTTAGGTGAGGACGGTACAACAGCGAACACGGTAAATACTTCTTGCGTCCAGTTTGGATAAAATCCTTTCGAAAAAACTTTTTTGTATTTGGATATTCTAACTCTATCGTCTACCTGGAATGATCGCGATTGAGGTATAGTACGACTATTTACTTTCTCGTTTATTCTAGCCAACAGCATTGCTTCATGTTTTTTTCTCACCTGACACGGTTTCATACCAATAGTACTGTGTACGGTTTTGTTGTATGACTTCACAATATCATCTAAAAAATCAGTCCATTTATGACTACCGCGAGCCGTAAATTCTAACCACATTTTACTTTTCAAAGTTCTGTTTAACCTTTCTACGATGGAAGCTTTTTTCTCGGTGTAAGTGTGATAGTGATTAATTTTATAGGTTTTCAATAAGTTTTGAACAGATTTGTTAAACCATTCTTTACCCTGATCGGTCTGAAAATGCTTCATACTGTGTTTCTCTAGTATAGGCTTTAATGCTGAAGCTACTTCGGAACCGGTTTTAGATTTTATCGGCACCGCAAACGCAAATTTTGATAAACAGTTAATCATAGTCAATATATACTTATAGCCTTTGTTTTCCTTTGCATAGGGAATCATCTCAACTAAATCAGCTTGATAAAGATCGTTTACACCTTTCAAAGTAACACTACGTGTTTTAAAGTTTCTACGAGCCGGCTTATGAAGCTCGTTAGCAATAGCACGTCTAACGTTCATTTCAAAACTGACCACCCTGATTTTACTTTTGGTACTTTTAAACCAACTGGCTAGGTTTCCATCAACACCCAGGAGGTACAGTCCGAAGTCGTTCTTGTTTTTGGAAGCGTACCCGGGAAGCATTCCAAGGCCTATCCTCCCTGGCGGTCAGTTTTTGTCGTTCAATTTTACTTTAAATCCCATCCACACACACATTCAGTCTTATAGACGATTAAGTCGAGACAGAGGACCATTCAACCTAGGTTTCACACACACACACACTCGTGCAACAAATATTTTATACCTTTTGTAAAAAGGTATTTTATTCAATACAAAAACACAATCTGTCTGACATTGCCACAACAGAAGCTATGTTCTTTTGTTGCTACAACACTTAGCTATTCACACAGCCTTATAGGCGTTTAGACCGTGACAGAGGGCCCATTCATTCAACCTAGGATCTCCACACAGCATAGGTCATACAAAAACTAAAATGGAACGACTTGATTTCACAATACCGTTCAGAATGATGGGAATCATTCTAGGCGTGGAACCTTACAGTACCCATAAAGTAGCGTATCAAAACCCCCGTTACGTTTTCTTTTCGCACCTGTGGTTCTGAACATTTTTGTTTCACACACAGTAATAACATCATGATCCTTTCTGCGACGTATACGCGGTTCAGTGACCATTATGCTATCCTCCTCTGTTTGTTCATTCAATACTAATTTCTTTAAAGAATCGAAATTCAAATAACCCGAGGTGCGGAGATTTAAAGTCAGTCCTTTAATTTTGCAAACTGTAACGGTTTTGTCATTTTCCGGACACATTACCTTGTAACCGTACGTTTTCGGACCTCCCGAAACAAATTCTGTTATATATGCAGAAGGACCATAGTCTGCCAGTTCGTCTGTCATCTGTCCCAAGTAGTCTCCTGTCGATACATCGTGCGTACCGTCTTTGTGGAGATAAATTACACTATCTGTGTCGTAATAGAGGACCTGTGATCCCAACACGTCCAAATACTCATAGAGCTTAAGACGAGCATGGGCTGTAGTAAATGCAGCGAGAACGACATTTACTGTTGGTAGTACATCACAGGTGTTGTCGGTGTAGCACCAGTTCACTACGACAACGTCCTCATTAACCTCTTGTATATTGTTTACATCAATTGACGGTGACGTTAACAAGTTGAACAGTTCATTCGGCTCTCTTACTATTGTAGTCTTTGGCTGGTTTTCACGTTGTCCAAACTTACCCCAAAAGGAGTTTAACATTAATTTAGCCAACGACCTGGCACCAGGATTTTTTTCAATTTTCATCGGGTCAAGTCTAACCCCCTCGTTGTCGAAATAGCTTTGGACATAGTCTATTTTGTCTTGTTCAGTACGACACCACTCTGGGTAACCTGAAGCCTCCTGCTTTATTTTTAAAAATTTATTAATATAGTCGGTAAACAGTCCGTTCCCTTTGTCAAATGAAGCCATTTCGTATTGCCAGAGCTCATACATTTCCAATATCACGTAACCTTTCTGCACAGCTTTGCGTATCTCGTCCATAGTCCATGTTCCTGTCAACGTCCGTTCGTCAAGAGAGTGAGTACAGTCTCCAGGTATAAGGTTCTCACCACATGTACGGCATAGGATGAACATCAATTTATCGTTCATCCTGACCGGCAGCACTGGATGATACAAATCCCGAGGAGGTAGGACTGTACATTTCAGGAGGCCGTCAGCAGACATTCCTGCGGCTCTACACTCATTATTGCCGACGTGTATTTGCGGATGTCCTATCGGATATTCTCGGTACTTACACACCCAGGGGTACAAGGAACAAACATCAATGTACCGAATCTTCTCGTTCTCCTGACACATATGGTACGATTTTACATTCCCCGTACGACCGCCGAAAAACGCATCTCGAGGGTTTAGTGGTGTGAGATGTATTAGAGGGTGGGAATCAAGGTATGCCATCCTTTTGTTTATTTTTTTCATCCTATAAAATTCACACTCCCACAACTCGACAACATTATAATGACGGGACAACTTAGCCGTCTTAGCTTTAGTCCTGGTCAGTCGAGCACTATGAGTGTCTGACGGGTCGTCGATTAGAGGTGAATCACGCCCAAATGTGTAACAGTTTGGACATCCGTGCCAGTAACAGCCGTGAAATTCATATACGGTCTTCGTTTGGTCACATAGTCCGTCAACCTTTATACCATCTACTTTAATTTCACGACCTCTACCAGCATGCTCCAGTCGATAGCCTTTCTGGTCTTCGATCCATGCGAGCCACTGTAGAGCAATGGTGGACTGCTTATCGACGAGTCTGTATCCATTCTTGGGCAGTATGCCTATTGTGTTTGGCTTGAGAAAATTTCTTCTGAACGCTAGGCTACACGCGCTAGCAATAGTGACGGCCTCGAGAAACGGATCTACATTGCATTCCTGCAAGAACGAAGCACGAAACTTTATACAGGCTTGAGCTAATATATCAACATCAGAGAGGCAATATTCGAATATTTCCCTTTGAAAATTGAATACATAACCGTTGGAGACCTGTTCATCGTACCACTGTAAGAATTTTGTATTGTTCTTTTCGAACATTGAGTCAGGACAGTAGTATTCCTTTGCTGGAATAGGACCTACATAATTTTCATTGGCCACTGTGTTGAAAAGGTGGGGAAAGTAACCCTTCTTTTTTTCGGGAGGTAGGTCGAACGCTTCAGGGAGTTTAGACAATGCCATTGGCATATAGTTTAGAGAATCAATAAACTTTATGTTATCGATCTCCATCTTTATAATCCTAGTTCCACGCATTATCAATTCAGGTGTAAACTGAGTTTCTTCCAGAACGTATTTCAAAAGGAATTGGAAATCAAATGCCTGTCCATTATGAGCGATAACGCACACCTTTTTAAACGTTTTACGCGCATCCATTATGTAGGCCATGAACCCTTCAACTGGACTCTCTTTAAAAACACGAGTTCGTGGCGTACAATTACGGCAACGTTCGCCATTTACGCATTTCCAACAGTACTGTTGAGAAATGCATAAGTTTACCCTGTGCACGTGAGTGCTATCAAGGACTTCGTCTTGACGCGTTTCCAGGTCGAAAAATAGAAACATGAAATCTTTAACTGGAGGCTTTTGTGTATTGATTTTCATGTAACACCGATGGTTAGCCGGCTTGTACTCTAAGCACATTTTACAATAAACCTCTCCACACTGATGTGTGCTTTTACGGTCTGTAGTAAATATTACCTTCTCACACATTAGACATTTTCTAATATACTTGCAAACGCTTACGGAATGTGTGTTGTAACATTGCTGGTTCATAAATTGACGGTTACAGTCACCGCATTGAATACCACCGTTGTCGTCTAGCACACACGGTGCAGTCCGTTTACATGAATAACAGGTAGCTGAACATTTGTGTTTGCCTAAAGTGTTGTACGGTGTCCGACATGCTTCACAGTAGAAATGACACGCAAACGCGCTAGTTAAACTGGTAATCACATTAAAATGGGACTTGTGAAATAGCAAATTTATTTTATACTTGGGATTGTTCACATTACCTTCAAAAAACACATGCCTACCTCTACTACCGTAACTGTACACCGTGATTTTATATTCAGTTAAATGATTTTGAAAAGCTTGTAACTCATTCACACCCGCACCTGACTCGGTAATTTCTACATTAGCGTCAGCCATTAGTTGCTGTGCCCTAACGGTCTGACGTTTACCTTTGTTCTGTATTATAGCTTTATATTCTTTATCATTTTGCGCCCGAGCAATGCCAACCACAAGAGCACAAGGCAAGCACAAAGCATCTTTATTTTTAATTACAACGATTCCCGTTCTGCTGTGACACTCTTCGCCAAAGTTATTGTAAATCCCACGCCTACTTCGACCCCGCCCTACAGGTACTCTAACCTTGGTACACGATACCTGGAAGGTATCACCTGACATAAATCCCTCAGCGTTACTCTGGATTATTCCACCAAAAACGTCCCAAAGAATGTCTGACGTTAATTCCGAAGCAGGCCTGAAGGCTACGTACCCAGGTGTACGATTCTTAAAGTTTATGCTAGTCATAGTAAACCCAAGTCGATCTTCGTCTGTTGTACCCCTAGTCACAGATTCAACCAACTCTTGAAGTCCCTGTCTAACCCATTCAATCTCTCCTACACCTTCAGGGGGTGTATTGAATTTAAAAACAATTTTATTCCCGTATAAACGGAATTTCTTTACATAGGTTTGCACATTAGAAAAAATATACACGGCCATAATATAGGTTTTATTTTAAGAAGTCAAATTAGAAACAGAGATAGGATAACAATCACACTTACCTCTTTGCAGTCAGAATGAGACCCGAGTATACTGTGCTAACTGTTATATAGCTAACTGTTTATTAGAAACAGAGATAGAATAACAATCACACTTACCTCTTTGCAGTCTGAATGAGACCAGAGTATACTGTCCTACCTGTAATATACGGGTTTATATAGCAACCTGTTTAGAGTGGGAGACATAGGCCAGCGATTTCTAATCACTGCACGGCCGCGAGTAGGAGTGAAAGTAGGTCAGCGATTTCTAATCCTTTCACTGCACGACCGCGAGTGGGAGTGAAAGTTCAACGATTTCACACGGCACAACCTCGAGTGTGGGAAAAGGTCAATGATTTCTAAACTTTCTGTTGCGTGACACAGCCGCTTTGGGCAACTACACAGAGGACGCGTGGGGAGTTGCACAGTATATAAGCCGGTACCAACATACAGAGAGCATCAGTCTTCAGCGCTTTGCAGTTAGGTGCGTTGTGAGTGTTTTATCTTAATTATGAATACTGCAAGTCAGCTCTCCGAAAATTCGACAGTTAACCGGTTCAATGCGGTTCCGGTTTACGAGCGAATTTTGGTGTCGTTAAAGTCGTTGGCGTTGAATAAAGAATACGGCATTATCTGTGCGAAACTCGTAACAACCGTTCATGGCTCGTCTATTCAGGTTGACTTTGATGACGACGATATAAAAAAGACTACTTTTTTTCCGAAACGGTATACCGCTATAGTGCAAGATTCCGATCTTCCGGAGTTGGAGAAATGCAAATTTGTCATTACACGTCATGTCGGTAAGACGGTGATAATGGAAATACGACCGTAAATCTTATTTATTTTCAAGGGGGTGACATATTTTAATGGAGTGGTCACCACTGATCACAGCGTGGCTGGAGCTGTTTTCACTGGGACGAACTATTAGAGTTCGTCCCACGGGGAGCTGGCTTGAGCGGTTCCGGTTTACGAGCGAATTTTGGTGCCTTTAAAGTCGTTGGCGTTGAATAAAGAATACGGTATTACCTGTGCTCGTAACAACCGTTAATCTGTTCAAGTTGACTTTGATGACGATATAAAAAAGACTACTTTTTTCCGAAACGATACTGCTATAGCGAAAGATTCTTCCGGAGTTGGAGAAATTTCGGTAAGACATGGTGATAATGGAAATACGATGTTTTCACTGGGACGAACTATTAGAGTTCATCCCACGGGGGGAGCTGACTTGATTAACGAATACTCTTTTAAACAAATACTTAATTATCGATTTATTTCAGAAACTATCGATTTATTTCAGAAACACGATGACCGATAGACGAAATCAATCAGAGGTGAGTATGAAATAGCGTGTTTTTTTTTTGTTACAGTTTTTATGTTTCGTTATTGCAATTTTTCATTGATTTTCAGTCTAATGACACAACAAACAACGATGATTCTAGCTACGATGAAACGGGCATTTGGGAAGAATTAGACAATCATACTAACGAAATCGATCGTAACAGACGTAGCCCATCAATATTACGAAGGGCTGCATGGACACCGTACCATAGACGCCAATCGATGGTTGATCAGAGCAGGGAGACTACGTCACAGGTAATTATAAACAATTTAGATTATTAACAGTTTCATTTTCATATCTAATAAGCTTTTTTCCTTTCAGGAAACACACATTACGACTCCTCCTAGAGTACCTTTGACTGATCGTAGCAACACCGCCCACCCAACATCGGTGATTATTAATGAACTGCCTTTACTGTTTCCAAACAATTTAGATTATTAACAGTTTCATCTAATAAGCGTTTTTCTTTCAGGGAACAAACACTCCGTCTAGAACCAGAGGACCTTTGGCTGATCGTAGCAACACCGACCACCCAACACCGGTGATTATTGTATTCTTAATGAATTATTACTGTTATCTTCTTATTTTTCATTACTAAAATAAATTGTATTTTATAGGCTGCATTATTAAATCACGTTGTAAATAGACTCAGAGATCGAGCGTCTCATTCGGGTGAACTAGAGGAGGAATTGCAACACATACAAGGACACGAGCATTCTCGTATTGACTGTTTCCTTTGCTTAGGAAGTAGGACAAGATATCCTCCTCAATATTCAGTAAGTTTTATTGTACGATGATAATAGCTGTACTATCAAAGGATTATAAATGAATTTCATTTCTAATTTTCTTAGACGGCTGTGGGAAATGCACGTGCAACTGCAGCTCGTAACGTATCGGCTGATGCACTGCAGATACTAAAAAGGCTAGTATCAGACTTAGAGACAGCGTTTCAAAGAGACGGATATGAACAAAACTTCTACGCAGTCGGCGTATGGAGGATCATGATGAGCGATCTGGACAAACTTCTTGAAGAGGGCCGAAGAAGAGTGGCTGTCGCTGAAGCGGAGGCTATAATGGCCGATCGAATCCCTTCATTCGTAGCCGTAAGTGTTACAATTTGTAAAAACTGATATTTATGCTATTCATTTACAATAATATAAATTATCTTCTTTGTTTTGTATGTTGAAACAGAGAACATCAGAAGAGCAGAACGACGGAGACCGAAACAGCGGCTACCGTATAGCAGACTGTACTGTCTGCTTAGAAAGACCACCATGCACTGCCATCATACCCTGCGGTCACGTGTATTGCAACCAGTGTGCGGAAAGGGTGCAGAGGTGTCCCATATGCAGGAAACCTGCTGACAGACGCTACCGACTATTTCTGAACCTGGAATAATTGTTTAAATTATCATAGTATTCGTTAATGAAGTCTTCCCTCTAAATTCAGACTTAAAATTATTGTTATATATATATATTGTATTTAAATTACGCATTTGTCCTTGTCAATATATTTTTATTTTTTGAGACAATAAATTCATATTTATTAAAATACACGTATTACTCTTATTTTATACAACCGAAATTTCCAACCAAGACCTACTTGTACCACAATCGTACAGTTACACACAACTGAACGACTCGTAGCTCAGTCGCTAGCGTCACACGCCAGCAAACCAAACGTCCTAGGTTCCATTCCCGAACCAAGAATTATATTTTTTCCAAACTCACGTCATCACCAGAACAAGATGGCCCTTCCGCTCCTCCACCAGCACCAGGGCAAGATGGCCCTTCCGCTCCTCCACCAGCACCAGGGGCGGGGCGTCGACGCCATCTTCATCACCATCGACCTATCAAACAAAAGGGGCGGGGCTTAGGAAGGAGTGGGGGTAAGAAATACTGCTCTCTCATTGGGGGGATAAAGTATACCCATTACTACTATGGTTTATAGTTAAAATTTATTCCTATTGTGTTTTTCTAAGTCGGTGTGAATTGTTTGTCAAATAATTAAACCATTTTCTTTGTTTAAGTGGGACCTTTTAGAGTATACTATTAATACTTTCACTAATAAATCCCTGATAAAACTTTTATTTATCATTAGCACCATTTTTCAGCATTAGCATTCCTCTAACATTACCATTGTCTGTAGTTTACTGCTTTAAAAGACATGAGTTGTTGTCTTAAGTATTTTTACATAGCTCTGAACTGAGGGCAGCTCGTATCTCTCTTATTTGATGACATACAAATCAATAAAGGTTTTTAGAAATCTTGCCATACATCTGAATTTGTTCACTAACAACTCTGGTTAAGTGTTAGAGTGTCTTCAGTCTTGATATAATTACTAATCATTTCACCCTCTTTCATCTATTTCAACGGAATCGAAGTAACTCATAGCAACAATTTTGACTCCTATTAAAGACCTAGAACCTAAATTTTCCCATTGGATTAGACTTTTGAAAGATTATTATCCATTACATTTCATTTAGGATTGTCGAAATATGGTCAAATCAACTGTCAGGAATCCAAGATTGCAAATGTTACGCCATCTTCTCATTGGTTATCCTCTAGTGTCATACCAAAACCTAATTTTCTACATTTTTGGCTCTCTATCTTTTTCCTTTTTACAAGATTTTTCTTTTGCCCATTTCCTCTACTCTCTTAAACAATACCTTTGAATTACTCTCTCTCTCTCTCTCTCTCTCTCTCACTCTGTCAGTCTGTCTACCTGTCTCTGTCATTCTATTCCTTTCCCTTCCTCTCTCTCTCTCCCTCAATAGACTTGGTCTCCAAGTTGGCATTAGAAGTTTTGACATCTTGCCTCATGTAAAAATTCTTTAAAATTCTCACTAATCAAATATAATCAATGTGGAAGCATAGTATGTTGACACTTAGAATATAACTCATTAATAACGATCAAGTAAACTGTTAATTAGGCACTAGTCGTAAATATTTATTAAGAGCATAATAAAATAGCTAGTTACATATATTTTTTGGATAGCTCAGTTAGATCATGACCCAGCGCCTACAAAATTTGCTTTCTAACTCTTTTACAGTTATCGAATAAGATGTAATCAATTTTAATTTACCATAGCATAGGTAATTACAAAGCGATCTATGCTAAACTGACGTGATGCTACAGATGAAATGTATGGGTTTAATATTGCCAATTGACTAACCTTGAGTCTACTGGGCACATGCTCAGGCGCACTGTTTTCGCGCATCTACGTGTACTCAGAGTTGCGTCGAAGTCATAGTGAGTGTGCAGCAAAAAGAGTAGTGTGCTTTGTAATACTGAATTTAAGGTTGTGATTTTTGTGCAAAGATAGTTTCACCTAACTAATGGTCAAAACCACATAATACTAAAACTATTAGTCGACGGTTTCAGAAGTTCAAACACACTGGGAGGTTAGACGTTAAACAATCGCCCTCCGTCCTAGGACATAGAGTGAAAATATGGAACGCTTAAGGCAGTCGTGTTTGCGTAGCCCTAGGAAGTCCATACAGTTTAAAAGTGGATATTCAAAGACCATAATTTTAAATGTTTTACATAAACGTAAGAGTCTACATGCTCATAAAATTAATGAAATCAGGGTAGCAGACCGACATAAACGTCTTAACTTTGTTACTGACATTCTGTATCACATTGGCAGAATCAGATTATCATCTGTTGACATTTGGATGATCGAAATTATTAGAACAGAATTTGCTTTTAGTGATAAGGCGACTTTTCACATAATTGATGTGTGAATCGTAATAAACAATAAATATGGGGTTTTCAGCAACCAATGAAGTGTTTGAGTAGGCTCGTGATTTGGCCAAGGTAGTGTGTGGCGTTGTCTCATGCAAGATAATGTCGTGGGCGCTTTTTTCTTTGCAGATAACACACTCAGGAACTACATAGACGTACTAAAACTCGATATTTTCCCCCAAACTGATAACATATAAGGAGGAAGAGGTCTAAATGTGACCTTTCAGCATGGTTTAGTACCGCCTTACTATAGTCCCTTGGTATGAGAAGTTAACAGAAAATATCCTAGTCAGTGGTTTGCCAGTGGTGGTCTTGTTGGAGGGCTGACAACTCTTCTAGATTTACTCTATTGGAGTTATGTCAGAAATACTTTCTCGAGAAATCCATCCAGGACCTGCTACAGTTAAGGAAACAAATGAACGACAATGATAGCAAACAAATTCAACGAACAAATCATAAGTGCAACTGTGACTCCTGATATGATTAAGGAGACTTAGACGACAAAACGACTATATCTTCGATGTTTGTCGTCCCACAGTGGGAGCTCATATCGAAACCTGTTGAACCATATACACCTTAACATGTTTACTTTCTTATGGTTCAATAATAATTAAACTATCTCTATTACAGGGTTATTTATTTGTGTTTTAAACCAAAAACACCTTATTCATTTACCCTGTTTATTATCCTTTTTTATGTTAAAACTATTAATCTGTTTATATTCCAACCTGAAAACGTTTACTTATCAAACATTTTGCACTTTTTTCAAAAGTGTACTGAAAAGCAACCTTCCACTATACGCCAAAATGTTTACCACCTCCAAAGTTTTGACCTTTTATTCCCAAAAAACATTTTAGGTCAACAAAAATTTTAAGCCTCAAAATTTTGAATTTTCAATTCAGTCAGTTGTGTCAACTGGATTGTGGCTAGATCTTGACGGAAATGTTAACTGGACTCGAGGTAGGTACTAATATAATAGCTACAAAATATATGTGCATTACTGAAAGCTGTGTAAACAAATTTCGCCTGTAGAAAGATGAAAACATGACTTTCTAGATTACTAATATTCCTTTGAGTGATGTAAATAACAATTCATCACAAGAATATTATGTCAGGCAGAAAGGTGTTTTTAAACGGCTCATATAGGATTTAATCTATTCATATAGATTTTAATTTCGTTATCGTAATATTAAAATAAATCACATAATTTTTTTTTAAATGTCAACTCCTACTGAGGTTAACAAAGAAAAATTTATTTTAGTTACTTTAATTTTATAATTACAATTAATAAAACTATGTATATACAATTGACAGAGTCACAACAGGGACCTTTCCCTTATAATTTCATATACATCTTTAAGTAACAGATATCAATCTCTAGGAAAGTTGGCTCAGTGCCAAAGTGCTAGATTTCAAACAGGTAGTCATTCAGTACGAATCCGACCCAACTATCAACTTTTTTAAATTTAATTTAATTAGTTATAAATATTTGAAAAGAAACTATATTAAAACTATATTAAACTATATTGTATCAATTCTCATCCATTACAGGTTAGAAAAACGTATTTGAACATGATTGGATGAATAAAAATTATTTGAATATTAGTTGAAGCTTCTACAAGATATATATATATATATATATATATATATATATATATATATATATATATATATATATATATTATATATATATATATATATATATATATATATATATATATATATATATATATATATATATATATATATATATAAGGAAAATGTGAGCTAATAGATGGAATTGAAGAGAAATAACACTTAAAGAAACCTTAGTTGTAAATAATTATTTGTTAGCAGAAAAAATAAAGTAAATTCTAATTAATGGCAATAATTATAAGCAAGATTTTATATAAGTAATATTTTAGGTTAAGTAATAATAGTGTATCCGTTAGCAGACCTAAATAAATTCAATGTTAAAAGTAGGGGGAATTTAAGACTAAAACGAAACAGATAATGTTTTAGTGATAAAAAAATTCAAGAGAATAGTTCATTATTTAAATCATTAAATAAAGTAAACTAATTAGGAGGAAATTGTTTGATAAGGAATCATAAGAAATTAAAATATTTGCTTTGAAATGTTTAATGTTGATTGAAATTAGTTAAAGTAGTATTAATTGGAGAGAATAAAGCTCATTAACAGAAAATAAAAACACAAGGGTATAATTTAAATTATATATCGAAATTAAAAATTATAATAACAATAACTAAATTTAATATCCGAGAAATAATTAAAATTTATTTTTGATAAAGTTAATACATATCAGATGTATGAAAGTGATATTATTAATATTTTTTAAAATTAAATAGTAACAATTCATGTCAAGAACAATAATAATCACAATCATAACAAAATTACCAAAAAATAATTTTAAAAACATTCAAGTACAGTAAATAATCAACAACTAACTAGTAGCCTGTTATGATATAAATTGGAAAAAAAATTGTTACATAAGTTTCTTATTCATAAAAAGAGTTCTCTCAAAATCTCACTACATTACGCAATGTGTCCATTCAATCGGTGATTTGAGTAGTAGCCAATTACTGATGAAACGGAAATCGTCGTAGAAACTAGTTTATATGTATCAGTGCAATAAACTAGTGAGTAGTTAGATTCTCAGTGAACCCTTAATATTTACCGTTGCGAAATGTTTTCATTAACTTAGCACTAATTACCCTAGTTAGAGACAGTATTTGTATACTTAATTTTTTTATAGTAAAATTGGTAACGTTTGAGAAATGAATATGTAATTTCAATGGCTATGTGATACTTACCTTTATATAATGTAAGTATACTTATTTAATCATTATAACCATTATTGTAAATATTTAGAAAAATTTTAGAATAAATTATATTTAAACAATTATTATAAAAGCATCTACGGACCTTGATAGAAATGAGAAAAATGACAATATAAATGAGAATAAAAGGTTTTTTTAAAAATTGTTTTATGATACTTTATTTATTAAAAACCACATGTCACAGAACACACCATTATTCCTTTAGGGTTTATTGTAATGATTTTTTTCATTACAAAAATCAATGCCTGGTCTTCTGGAAGTTCCTTTTCGTAGGTACTACCTGTCGTTACGGAAAACTCTTTATGGATTGGATCATTACGTTACAGTGGTATGGAAAAAAGTAAGTGTAGGGCAAGATGGTGTGGTAAAGCTCTGTCGAGACACGGCTCTGCACCACACTTTGGTAAGTGGGTCAATGGTTAAGCGAGCAATTATTTCGCCCGGAACCAACCACCAATTTATAAAGCATTGCCTTGCATATTAACCGTAGTCCACCCGTTGCTCGGGCATTGAAGCGTAGACGAAGTTTGTTATATTTTGCCTGCCGTATCATACAGTTTCAAATAGAGTGGCTGGCCTGCATTATGAAGTAAAACGGCTTACTCCTACAACACGATGGTTGTACCACTCATGTAAAATCATTCTTCAACAAGAGAGGCTCTATTTGTTGCCTTTGTCCCCCCTCATTTTCACATTTTTTGTCTTTTTTAAGAGACTAATATGTTATAGCCACTGCTGCATCATCTTCCACAAATATTATTTTAAAAACGGACACAGTTTAGACATTTTACTATATATATATATATATATATATATATATATATATATATATATATATATATATATATATGTGTGTGTGTGTGTGTGTGTGTGTGTGTGTGTCGACTTTCCAGAACTATTATTTACGTTCTGACAGTCTCAAAATAAGCCAAAAAATGAGAGCACGTATTTAATAGCTCTTGAAGTCGACTCGTATATATACCAAGTAAGATTCTTGTTTCAGTACGTTACAGTGTAAGTGCTAAATGAATACAGTATATGAAAACAGTGCGTTAAAGTTAAAAATAAATATATGAGTGTATAAACAGTATAATCCCGATTATCCGTGGGATTAGATAGTACGCGGATAATCCAATTTCGCGGATGTTTTTGTTTTTTGTGATCAAACATCTCTTCTTTACTTGAGATTGAAGCTTTTTTAGAATCATTAAATCACAGGATGATACTTCTTCATTTTCCTCTGCAGACTCTTATGTACTTTCTACATTTGGTAAAATATTTTTCCAAGACTTTACTAAAGTGGATCGTTTAAATAACCCCCAAGCAGTGTTTACAGCATAAATGCAGTCAAGAGTTGTATCACCTTTTCAGATCATTTTCCCAAGATCATTTCTCTCTTCAATCCTTTTCAAGACTTGACTACAGTAGATCGTTTAAATAACCCCCAAGCAGTGTTTACAGCATAAATGCAGTCAAGAGTTGTATCACCTTTTCAGATCATTTTCCAAGATCATTTCTCTCTTCAATACTCTTTTCTAACAACTGCGTTCTGTACTTTTTTCTCATTGACGCTATCACGCCCTGGTCCATTGGTTGGATAAGAGCAGTGACATTAGGTGGCAAAAACGTCACAATAAAATTTCCATTTTCTGATTTTAAAACATTTTATACTTAGTGGAATGGAGCACTGTCAATTAGCAATATCGCTTTTTCTGATACATTTGTAGACTTTAGATGTTCATTTTTAAAGCACTCTTTGAAAATTTGTTGATTCATCCAATCTTTATTTTAGTTAAAGTAGTGCACATGAGGGTTTTGAGTTCTTGTCCCTCTAAATGATCTCGGTTTTTTTTTTTGATATGCCAATCATTACCAATTTTAGCTTGTAGGATCCCAAAGCATTGCTGCATGTTATTATAGAGACTCACTCTTTACTGGACTTATGCCCTGAAGTTTAACGCTCGTTCTCAAAGGCTAATGTTCGTATTGGCAAACATTTTCAAAAAAGCTCCAACTCATTAGCATTATATACAGCATCGTAAGAAATTCCATCTGATTGAAGAGCCCCTTAAAATTTAGTCTTGAAATTGTCGTACGTCAACACTTAATTTTTAGTCGTGAAGCCCTATCTAACTTATCCAGTGATGCTGTTTGAATCTCGTCAACCAGCCAGATGATACGTCAAATGTTGCTTCCAAACCTAGAATTTGAAAAAAACTGTTTTGTTTTTGTAGCAATAATAGGGCCTGAGACTGGATTTTTTTCACTTCTTAATTGACTCACCCATTCCAAAAGTTCGGCATCTAATTCTTCATTAATGGTCTCGTTTATGGTTTTTCTTTTTTTCATCGATGAAGAGTTGCCAGATGTGGAAGCAAAACGAACTAATTTATCTTTGCGTTTAAAAATGTCTCTAACAATGGACTCTCCTATTATATACAGCAAGGTAGCTTGCTTTTTCTTTGCATTTTTAACTACTTTTATTATTTCGAGTCTCTTTTGAATTGTTAAAACCACTTTTATGCTTTTATCAGTCATTGTGAACAAAACTCCCGAATCACAATACACAAAGCAAACTGCTATCACAAAGTTCACTACTCACGAGACACACGAGCAAACTACATATGTACTGTCACGAGTCAACCGACGGGAGTGAAAAACGAAATGGCTAAAGCAAATCTTCAGTTCGGTGGAATAGAGTTGTGAGAATTGTTGTGAGTTACGTAGTTGTCCAGGAAATGCTTCAACAGCCGCCATATTTGGGTAAACACAATTTTTTCTGTACGTTATTGTGTTTTCCTGTGTAACATGCTAGGAATTTGAATGAAAATACCAGTAGAAGGTCCGCGGATAAAACGCAAAGCAGATAATCCGCCGGCTGATGAACGGGAGTCTACTATATATATATATATATATATATATATATATATATATATATATATATATATATATATATATATATATATATATATATATATATATATATAATAAATTAAAAATATTTCAAAAACAAGAATACTTTTAATGAATATATTTATTCAAAGCTTTTTGCCGATAAAATAGTACCAGCATCTTCAGGTAAAAATTATCTAATAAAATATTTTTACAAAATTAAATCATATGTGCTACAAACGACCATATGTTTATAAGTATTGCACTTTATGTAATTTTCTCCATACCATCAATGACCTTATAAATAGTTTGGTGCCTTGATCAAACATATGGTCGTTTCTAGCACATATGATTTAATTTTGTAAACATATTTTATTAGATAATTTTTTCCTGAAGATGCTGGTACTACTTTATCGGCGAAAAGCTTTGAATAAATATATTCGTTAAAGTATTCTTGTTTTTGAAATATTTTTAATTTATTAACTATATTACAAGAAAACATTTCACCATATTTAATATATTAATATATATATATATATATATATATATATATATATATATATATATATACATTACGTTTTTCAATTTAAAACTTAATTTAGACTAATTTAAACTCACCGTTATTTAGCTCATAACAAAAAAAAACTTTTAAGCAAAAACTCAAAATAATATCATCGTTACCCTCCGTGTAGTACATTCTAAAGCGGAACCCATCGCAAGGAAATGCAGCCATTATACTAGGCATATAATGTATTCACCCAGGAATATACTTTTCTGTACTTGACAGTTTTTCTAGTATCTTTGTCAAATACTTTTCTAAATTCTTTTCGAGCTGTAATAAATTTACTATAGCCTGTTTCTGGAAATATATAGATATTTAAAAAATAAATTTTTCGATACGGATTTGACTTGAAGCCATTGTAATTTGATGTTGACTTGAAGCCAACATTTTTCAAAGTGATTTTAGAAGGACAATGTAGGTATTTTATAAATCCATTCTAATACCTGACAGTCTCCTGACAAGTACCTTGTATAAATTTTCAATCGTTAATAAAATAATTTTTGATTAATTCAATCGAGTTCAAATACTGTTGTGTAAATCCATAATGGATGATAATTGATATTAACACAGTTTTAGAAATATTCATTCAATAACTACATAATAAAAATTTGGGTGGTGTAAGTCGGATTTGAAGTTAGTATCTTCAAGTAATATTTGGCACTGTGCTAACTTTCAATAGCTGGAAATTAACTTCTCAAAAATCGATTGACAAACCTCCATTGTATTATCTTAAACTGTTGCCATGGTTACAACACAATACCGTAAATAATGCTCTAGGGTTAGAAATGAATGGAATGAATAAAAGAAACAAACAAACTGGATTAACGGTATCGAACCTTGCTTCACAAACAGACTATGCGAAATTAAAGGGAAAAGAAAAAACAACACAATGCAAGAAACGAAAAAAATACAGTATAAATAGTAAGGAACAAAAATAATTGTCGATCATCATACATAGAAACGAAAATTGAAAATTTTAAGGAAATTCGCTTTATATTTGGCTACTTAATATTGTTCTTCTGATATATGTATAAACATATTTATATTAATTGTAATTATAAAATAAAAAAAAATAAAATTATATATTTTTTTGTTGATTTAAGAAGGAAAGTATTTAAGTCAATACTTTAAAATGTTTTTATTAATATTTCTTGTTTCAGTTATTATACTCACACACACACACACACACACACACACATATATATATATATATATATATATATATATATATATATATATATATATATATATATATATATATATATATATGTATATATATATATATATATATATATATATATATATACACAATAAAAAAAATATCAATTAGTTTTTTAACATTATTTATTCATTTTAAATTTGTTGTAAGCCATTTTTACCTATTTTAATTGCAACAAGTTTAACGGTATTAAAAATTAAATTTTCACACAATTACTAAAATTATTCTCACACTAGACAAATAATATAATTTTATATTTGTTTACTCAAAGTTTTATTGTCTTGCGCTTATTGATATATTTTTCAGTAATCTGTGTGTTTTCGGATGAACTTTCTTTTGAAATTTATGTTTAAAAAATATAAGGTTTAGGGTAGTTATTATTAAAATTGTACTGGAATACGAATAGCAAATGTAACCAAATTAGTTTATTACGTTTTAAAGCATTGAAATTTCTCTCCAAGTTACGTAATCATTGTATACAAATTAATACACTGTGACGAAACAGTCGAAATTCTGACAGAGAATATTTAACCTCGGTTAAGGTCGTACAATAAAGGCATATTTATAGATCTTAAAATACCCACATTTCTCATAATGCATTCCGCAGTTGACATTGTCTGTGCGCTTACCTTACTACTGGTGATATCCGTAAATCCAACCCACGGCGCGTACGATATCGATAGGTATGTTGAAGGCCGAGATGTAATTGTATTGCGTGTTCCCGACGGCGTAGAAGCTTGTCGGCAGCACCAGTTCAACTACAGCCTCGAGAACGAAACACATCTGCGAGATGACGTTCCTTTCATCAAATACCCTGCTGCCAAAGAAGTGAGTAATTACTGAAATAAGTTCACTGTCTAGAAATATTGTTTGTTGGATTTACTTTATTTTTAGATAAGTTGTCATACGGGTGTAGTTATATGATTTTCATTAACTGTATTATTCATTGTAGCAATGCATTACTATAAGGTAGTCTGGCTAAATATTTAATAGCATTATGTGTTTGTATACTTGCCTTATATATAATGTAGACTAATATATAAAATAAACAAATTCCTTTTCTAAACTTTACATTTAATTGGTGTTGTTAGAGCTACGTTCATTACAAAAAATAAACGCACATCCTCATTGGTAGTAAATTTAATATTAATTAATTAATATTAATTAATAACTAATTAACATTAATTAATATTAACTAATAATTATAGAGCTAATATTTATCTAAATCTAAAAATAATAAAACCTAAATGAGGGCCTATAATAACTAATTATAATTACAGTTATTTAAATAATACTTCTACTACAGCCGCGGTGATGTTATCATAACACCTCCACCAATATCTAAATACTTGTGGCTTATTAATATCTTCAGAATATCTCGGCCTGACTGTGATCTGAACGTATCTGACTGTGATCTGAACGTATCTGGCTGTGATCTGAACGTATCTGGCTGTGATCTGAACGTATCTGGCTGTGATATGAACGTATCTGACTGTGATCTGAACGTATTTGGCTGTGATCTGAACGTATCTGGCTGTGATCTGAACGTATCTGGCTGTGATCTGAACGTATCTGGCTGTGATCTGAACGTATCTGGCTGTGATATGAACGTATCTGACTGTGATCTGAACGTATTTGGCTGTGATCTGAACGTATCTGGCTGTGATCTGAACGTATCTGGCTGTGATCTGAACGTATCTGGCTGTGATATGAACGTATCTGACTGTGATCTGAACGTATTTGGCTGTGATCTGAACGTATCTGGCTGTGATCTGAACGTATCTGGCTGTGATCTGAACGTATCTGACTGTGATCTGAACGTATCTGGCTGTGATCTGAACGTATCTGACTGTGATCTGAATTTATTTGTTTATTTATTAATTTATTTTATTTTATTTAAAACATTGCGTTCAGTGTTAGATTTTGTTTGGCGATGATAACCACAATTGGTTTTTCGCCAGTAAAAAAAAAAAAAAAAAAAAAAAAAAAAAAAAAAAAAAAAAAAAAAAAAAAAAAAAAGTATCGATATCATGAACCTAATTCTAACATTTGGAGGATGACACATTTTATCATAATCCTATATCCAAGGCATTTTGTTTTTCTCCTTCAATTTCTAGAGTAGCTAATATTAGGCATTTCTTTATTTCAACGAAAAACAACACATGGCCTTGAAATACTTGGGAATGTAAAGAGTTGAAATAAAGCATATTAGAGAAAAAAAAAACTTGAGCAATAAAGACAGTAGTACTAAAACCAGTACATGATTGAAAATTTAAAGAACTTTTAGAAATATTCTTTATAAACATGCTTTTTTAAAATGTTCTTGTTTTATTGCAAGCTATAATATGTGTAAGGAGTAAAAGTTTATAACTTCTTATATTTAGTAGTTTAGGAGCTGTAATTGTTGTACTAAATAATTTAGTTAAATATTGTTAATTTAGCTTTTAGTGAAAACACACCGTTATATTACTATATATGTAGATTTTTTATTTAAATTTAATCACTTTCCAAATCCCTCTTATTTTATGTAGATTATTTAAAGCCGTATAAATAATCTAAATTGGAACTCGAATTAAGAATTCTCAACAATTTTGTAATTATCTTAAAGAATTCAGTTAAAGATATTTATGGCAACATAATAGGATTAGAAGAGCATTCAAATAATAATTAAGGTTAATCAGTTTTACTGAGGGCAATTATAGCTTGCATATTTGGCATTTCTCCAAAGACGGGTTCAATTTGACTTTAGAGACGACACCAATTTCAAAACATAAGTCCCTTGGAAATATAATTGTTGTATGTCATTGTATAAGTAGATAATTAAATATCAATTTTACGACACTTTTTGGATTTCAGTATATTCTTAAGAATAATCATAGGTTTTTACTCATGGCACATCGACATGAATTATAATAGGGGTAGAGGTTGGTAAAAATGATATCTAACAACAGCATTTAAAATTGCAATGTATATTTTTTGCTCTGTATTTTTACGTGCTTGAATAATGTAAGATGCAATTTATTGTAGCATAGATTACATTATATGAATTTAGACGTTTAAACCCCTTTTCCTTTCTCCAATCAAATTTAGAGAGCCCCGAATAAAACCCCTACTCGAATTCCTATCCTGTTGAGTTAACCTTTTATTTTGATTTATATTTCCCTGGCGACCACTTAGTTAATTGTGATTTTGTCTTAATAATTAAAACTTCATTGACTCATTATTGTAAAATTTCTCTACATGGTTTTAGCCATAAAATTAATTATTGTATAAATTATCAAAGAGGGTTGTTTTGTTCAATCAAAATACACTTTTACTAACCGTCTTTGATTCCATGTGCGTACATAGTTTGTGAAATTTATGTTATCACTCATTAATTTTCTATTTATAAATGATAGTTTCTAATAAATTAATTTTTGAGAGTGAGATCTGTTTAGAGCTGCCTTTTTAAAGGTATGGCCAGCATTCGCCTTTGATGTAGTTTAATTTATTTGTAGAATACTTTTAAATTTCACGTAAATGTTTTTAACATAGTAATTACATTTTCAATTTACGTTTTTTAAAAGTTCAAACAAATATCACGATAATTGAACTAGATTTTATTTGGTAATAAACATCAAAAAGATAAAATTACTTGAGAAACACTACTAGGTAGCTATAGTCATTACGTCTGTAAACAGAGTGTAACAATCAGTGTAAAGTGAAACGACGAAGTTGATTTTAAAACTTTATTTTGGAACTATCTGTAGCTCTTATTAAAAACACTCACCTACAACATGAGTTTTTTAATCAGTCCTATGTAAATATCGGAGGTCGACATCCATCCTTAAAGGCCAAAAAAAAACCTGCAAACTTATTATAATCGATACATAATGGCAAACAACAAACAAAAAATGAAAAAAATGAAATGCCACCAACACTCATATATGGTGATTCAACTTTCTTATTTTATTGAATTAGTTATGTAATATGTATTTATTATAATACAAATGTTAAGAATAATAAGACCAAAATTTTGGAAGTTAATTAACAGAATGGAAGTAAAAAAAACTTGACGATACAAGATAGAATAATACATTTTGTATAAGCAAATAGCGAACATGACAAAAGATATTTTTTAAGTGAGAAATAGAGTTGAAACTACTGAAAGCTAAATTAAAGACGGAGAGTGTGTACTACATGGATTTACACTTCAATTTCGCCTCTCTTTCCCTGGGGGGTCAATATCACCTCTCTTCCCCTGGGGATCAATGTCGCCTCTCTTCCCCTGGGGGTCAATGTCACCTCTCTTCCCCTGGGGGTCAATGTCGCCTCTCTTCTGCTGGGGGTCAATGTCGCCTCTCTTCCTCTGTGGTCAATGTCTCCACTCTTTTTCTGAGGTCGGACAATACAGTAGAATGGGGATAACTATAATAGTAAAGCCATGTTTAACGAATGAATATACAAAGTGGTACAAAGTGAACATCAGTATGTTTTGCGAAGTAAAAGAGAAGATGAGAGATATTTTAACCGACAATGATATTACAACTTATACTAGAAATCCATAAATTAGAGAACCTTAAGTAATGGAAAGTAATTTAAAAAGACAAAAACGCCTTGTAAAGTTGTAAACTGTTCTTTATAATTACAGAAAGTAAGTATCTTTTATTCCATGTATGTGACAAAAATCTCTTCTTAATTGGCTAGTTTAGACATTTATACAAAAGATTATTTTATAAAATTGGAGCAATAATAATAATAACCTGACAAGCTTTTCATGTTTTAACCATTTTCCCACATTTTCCTGTATTTAGATAAGACATTTTGTAAAATTAACTTAAACAGAAAATTGAAGCGAAGTTCTCATGTTTCAGAACAGTCAATACACAGTGGTAATGTTTGATCCTAATACGGTTCAAAAAAACTCATACGATGTTTACTATTTGAACTGGCTTGTGGTCAATATTAAGGTAAGTGAAAGAAAACGTACTAAAACTGTAGTAAAGTGGGTCCATTATTACTATTTGAACTAGCTTGTAGTCAATATTAAGGTAAGTGAAAGAAAACGTGCTAAAAATTTAGAAAAGTGGGTTCACTATTACTACTTGAACTGGCTTGTGGTCAATATTAAGGTAAGTGAAAGAAAACGTACTAGAACTGTAGTAAAGTGGGTCCATTATTGCTATTTGAACTAGCTTGTAGTCAATATTAAGGTAAGTGAAAGACAACGTGCTAAAAATTTAGTAAAGTGGGTCCACTATTACTACTTGAACTGGCTTGTGGTCAATATTAAGGTAAGTGAAAGAAACTGTGCTACAAATTTAGTAAAGTGGGTCCATTATTCCTACTTGAACTGGCTTGTGGTCAATATTAAGGTAAGTGAAAGAAAATGTGCTACAAATTTAGTAAAGTGGGTCCATTATTACTACTTGAACTGGCTTGTGGTCAATATTAAGGTAAGTGAAAGAAAATGTGCTAAAAATTTAGTAAAGTGAGTCCATTATTACTACTTGAACTGGCTTGTGATCAATATTAAGGTAAGTGAAAGAAAATGTGCTAAAAATTTAGTAAAGTGGGTCCACTATTACTACTTGAACTGGCTTGTGGTCAATATTAAGGTAAGTGAAAGAAAACGTACTAAAACTGTAGTAAAGTGGGTCCATTATTACTATTTGAACTAGCTTGTAGTCAATATTAAAGTAAGTGAAAGAAAACGTACTAAAACTGTAGTAAAGTGGGTCCATTATTACTATTTGAACTAGCTTGTAGTCAATATTAAGGTAAGTGAAAGAAAATGTGCTAAAAATTTAGTAAAGTGGGTCCACTATTACTACTTGAACTGGCTTGTGGTCAATATTAAGGTAAGTGAAAGAAAACGTACTAAAACTGTAGTAAAGTGGGTCCACTATTACTACTTGAACTAGCTTGTAGTCAATATTAAAGTAAGTGAAAGAAAACGTGCTAAAAAGTTAGTAAAGTGGGTAAATTATTACTACTAGAACTGGCTTGTGGTCAATATTAAGGTAAGTGAAAGAAAACGTAGTAAAACTGTAGTAAAGTGGGTCCATTATTACTATTTGAACTAGCTTCTAGTCAATATTAAGGTAAGTGAAAGAAAATGTGCTACAAATTTAGTAAAGTGGGTCCACTATTACTACTTGAACTGGCTTGTGGTCAATATTAAGGTAAGTGAAAGAAAACGTGCTAAAAATTTAGTAAAGTGAGTCCATTCTTACTACTTGAACTGGCTTGTGATCAATATTAAGGTAAGTGAAAGAAAATGTGCTAAAAATTTAGTAAAGTGGGTCCACTATTACTACTTGAACTGGCTTGTGGTCAATATTAAGGTAAGTGAAAGAAAACGTACTAAAACTGTAGTAAAGTGAGTCCATTATTACTACTTGAACTGGCTTGTGGTCAATATTAAAGTAAGTGAAAGAAAACGTGCTAAAAATTTAGTAAAGTGAGTCCATTATTACTACTTGAACTGGCTTGTGATCAATATTAAGGTAAGTGAAAGAAAATGTGCTAAAAATTTAGTAAAGTTGGTCCACTATTACTACTTGAACTGGCTTGTGGTCAATATTAAAGTATGTGAAAGAAAACGTGCTAAAAATTTAGTAAAGTGGGTAAATTATTACTACTTGAACTGGCTTGTGGTTAATATTAAGGTAAGTGAAAGAAAACGTAGTAAAACTCTAGTAAAGTGGGTCCATTATTACTATTTGAACTAGCTTGTAGTCAATATTAAGGTAAGTGAAAGAAAATGTGCTACAAATTTAGTAAAGAGGGTCCACCATTACTACTTGAACTGGCTTGTGGTCAATATTAAGGTAAGTGAAAGAAAATGTGCTAAAGATTTAGTAAAGTGGGACCACTATTACTACTTGAACTGGCTTGTGGTCAATATTAAGGTAAGTGAAAGAAAATGTGCTAAAAATTTAGTAAAGTGAGTCCATTATTACTATTTGAACTAGCTTGTAGTCAATATTAAAGTAAGTGAAAGAAAACGTGCTAAATATTTAGTAAAGTGGGTAAATTATTACTACTTGAACTGGCTTGTGGTCAATATTAAGGTAAGTGAAAGAAAACGTAGTAAAACTGTAGTAAAGTGGGTCCATTATTACTATTTGAACTAGCTTGTAGTCAATATTAAGGTAAGTGAAAGAAAACGTGATAAAAATTGAGTAAAGTGAGTCCACTATTACTACTTGAACTGGCTTGTGGTCAATATTAAGGTAAGTGAAAGAAATTGTGCTAAAAATTTAGTAAAGTGAGTCCACTATTACTACTTGAACTGGCTTGTGGTCAATATTAAGGTAAGTGAAAGAAAACGTGCTAAATATTTAGTAAAGTGGTTCCATTATTACTACTTGAACTGGCTTGTGGTCAATATTAAGGTAAGTTAAAGAAAACGTGCTAAATATTTAGTAAAGTGAGTCCACTATTACTACTTGAGCTGGCTTGTGATCAATATTAAGGTAAGTGAAAGAAAATGTGCTAAAAATTTAGTAAAGTGAGCCCACTATTACTACTTGAACTGGCTTGTGGTCAATATTAAGGTAAGTGAAAGAAAACGTGCTAAATATTTAGTAAAGTGGGTCCATTATTACTACTTGAACTGGCTTGTGGTCAATATTAAGGTAAGTGAAAGAAAACGTGCTAAATATTTAGTAAAGTGAGTCCACTATTACTACTTGAACTGGCTTGTGATCAATATTAAGGTAAGTGAAAGAAAATGTGCTAAAAATTTAGTAAAGTGAGTCCACTATTACTACTTGAACTGTCTTGTGGTCAATATTAAGGTAAGTGAAAGAAAACGTGCTAAGTATTTAGTAAAGTGGGTCCATTATTACTACTTGAACTGGCTTGTGGTCAATATTAAGGTAAGTGAATGAAAATGTGCTAAAAATTTAGTAAAGTGGGACCACTATTACTACTTGAACTGGCTTGTGGTCAATATTAAGCTAAGGTTAAGAAAACGTAGTAAAACTGTAGTAAAGTGGGCCCATTATTACTATTTGAACTAGCTTGTAGTCAATATTAAGGTAAGTGAAAGAAAACGTGCTAAAAATTTAGTAAAGTGAGTCCACTATTACTACTTGAACTGGCTTGTGGTCAATATTAAGGTAAGTGAAAGAAAATGTGCTAAAAATTTAGTAAAGTGAGTCCACTATTACTACTTGAACTGGCTTGTGGTCAATATTAAGGTAAGTGAAAGAAAACGTGCTAAATATTTAGTAAAGTTGGTCCATTATTACTACTTGAACTGGCTTGTGGTCAATATTAAGGTAAGTGAAAGAAAACGTGCTAAATATTTAGTAAAGTGGGTCCACTATTACTACTTGAATTGGCTTGTGATCAATATTAAGGTAAGTGAAAGAAAATGTGCTAAAAATTTAGTAAAGTGGGTCCACTATTACTACTTGAACTGGCTTGTGGTCAATATTAGGGAAGTGAAAGAAAACGTGCTAAAATTTTAGTAAAGTGGGTCCATTATTACTATTTGAACTGGCTTGTGGTCAATATTAGGGAAGTGAAAGAAAACGTGCTAAATATTTAGTAAAGTGGGTCCACTATTACTACTTGAACTGGCTTGTGGTCAATATTAGGGAAGTGAAAGAAAACGTGCTAAATATTTAGTAAAGTGGGTCCACTATTACTACTTGAACTGGCTTGTGGTCAATATTAAGGTAAGTGAAAGAAAACGTGCTAAATATTTAGTAAAGTGGGTCCACTATTACTACTTGAACTGGCTTGTGTCAATATTAGGGAAGTGAAAGAAAACGTGCTAAAATTTTAGTAAAGTGGGTCCACTATTATTACTTTAACTGGCTTGTGGTCAATATTAAGGTAAGTGAAAGAAAATGTGCTAAAAATTGAGTAAAGTGTGTCCATTATTACTACTTGAACTTGCTTGTGGTCAATATTAAGGTAGGTGAAAGAAAATGTGCTAAAAAGTTAGTAAAGTGAGTCTATTATTACTACTTGAATTGACTTGTGGTTAATATCAAGGTAAGTTTAATAAATGTGCTAAAACTTCAGTAAAGTGGGTCCATTATTACTAATTGAATTAAAATAGAAAAATAATATTTTGAAATAGTTATAAACTAAGAGATCGTTACAGAAAAAATGTGTTTTTTTATAACATATATGTAAAGTTTGAAATGGGAATATAAAGCAGAATCATAGCTAACGAAATGATCGATTTCTGACAAGGTGTATAATGGAAATTATGATTGAAAATTGTGTTAAATAATAATACGTTCGAATAATTGTAGTAGTGTAATAAATTTCATCTAAGGGAAAGAACCAATAACAGGTAATAGATGAAAATAATTCAAGTCGTTAGGTTTAGCCTGACAGATGAAGTGCTCAAGAAGGGAACTGCTAGTGTGCAAGGGGAGCGGCTCAGCGTTGTTCACTGTACTATCCACTATCTTTTGTAATTTACTAATATGTGTTTAATTTTCAAAGACTCGTGTTTATATCAATACTCGTTTGGTCGCCACTTTGGGTTTGCTGACGTCAGGCCAAAATGGCGCCTCTTCTCCCTAGTGTTTCTTCATCTCTAATATAAACAAAGCTTTTATTTTTATAACATAGCTTATTCATTAAGTTTTTAAATTTAAAAGAATTATATGAATGCTTATTTACCCCAAAAATAAGTGAATCTACAAATTTATAGGTTTCAAAGAGAAGAAAGCTACTACCTTTGTTAGTTCGTGCCGTTTTTTGGATCCTGCTAGATCTCACAGAGTTTGGGCTGCCCAGATTTTCTCTGAGTCTCCTCTCCATGGTCTGCTTTCTTCAGCTCGTTCCCTTGTCACGCGTCACCGCGAATTAAATTTTTTTTAAAGTTCACAGTTCTTATCCCTATTTTTATAAATGAGTTTCACTGATTTTACCCCCAATTTTAAAACAGTTTCTTGATAGCTTGATGTTTACTTCTTTATTGTTTTCACATTTAACAGTTTTAATATTTAGTTTGGCGAATTTTAATGTCACTATCTTCTACAAACAATTTACGGTTTATACGCTTTGGAAACCTCCGTCTTTTCATCTACTGAAATGCACCATATTTTGTTTGAATTTAGGCAATTTTAGGGACCGGAATCTCTAAAAAAGACTTGGGAATCGCACAGGTATATTTTGCAGCCACCTATTTCCCGCACTTAGCACATGATTTCGTTAAACAGCGGAATAAGTTGAAACGTCGTCCAGCGCTGACGATCCTTCCAGACTCGCCCACTCATCTCTACATCCGCTTCTTCAACCTCCATATACTCCCTACACCTCATTTGTTGTCTCTGAACCAATCAGCAGACTTAAAAAATGACGTAGTTACTTACGATCCTACCCCTTAAAATATCTTGATCCATACGCCACAACGTCCGGTGTTAAAAACATTTCCTTATTCTTGATGTACTTCATAATTTTTCTTTCTGCACAAAAGTTCGATGAACTTTCTACACGAATGTTTACTTTTCTTCTATTTTTCTTTGTTTCTTACCTCTTTAATAAAATCCATAAAAAAACAACCCCATTTATAAATGGCCTTACTTTATAAAATTCATTGAAGAAGCTGCTTATGGCTGTATTTATATTTATATTTATGTTTATTTTCGAAAATTAAAATCGTATTTTTTAAATTTAAAATTTCCATTGTAATTCTTAAATTCTCAATTCAAGCCAGTTACAGTAGTCCAGATAAAAGCTATGTATTCGAAGGATTAGGCTACAACATAATTTAACTGCAAACTGATCGCGCTAATAATCTCTAACAAGTTAAATACTCGAGTATTAACAGAGAGGGAGTTGCTGCTATGTACATCAGTTTTTACTCTGTCTGAAATCGATAATATGCATGCCACAAGGGGCATAAAAGCTCATTATTTTACTGTTTTTCAGACATTATTGGCCAGCTCCGACTCACATTCGGTTAATGTGAATAGGAGGGTAGAGATAGTACGAATGGTGGAATGATATTGATAAAACCTATGATAGATTGTTTGTGTATTAAAGTTTTTAGTTATTTCCATGAATATTGCAGTACAGTTCGTTAAGATTCACGTGCAAAGCGGGATGATAATCCAGGTAAGAAATAAACCCTCCCATCAAAAACCCTAGTATAGATCATGGAGGAGTCCTGAGGCTATGGTGTTCTTATACTAAAGGGTAATGAGAGGTACTACCTTACAGGTACCGTGTTATTGAGTGGTGTTTCATGAGCCTCGATCTTATGTTGTCTATTCAGAACTGCAAAGGAAAATTATTACTATCCGTGGAACTATTCGCAATCCACAGAATGAACATTTGCGTCACTTTATAACAACATCTTAATCACCAATTTAATTACTTCCGTTGGTCACTCATTATTCACCTCACCAATTTGCCAATAAAGTAAAGTGGACCTCGTAATAATTGAATAGTTTTATTAGACAACTTACAGAAATACAGCAATACAGGTAGAAATTATAAATAAATATACTTCGAAAGAACTTGCAATAATAGCTGTAGGGCAGTACAAAGATACAGGGTGGCACACATAAAAGTAGCCAATATTTAAAAGTAGCTTTTTATTTCGACATATTTTGGATTATTGTAGCAATTTACAAATAGCAATTATTATTGTATTAAATTCTCTAATATTGTAACACATTTTAGATGGTGTTACATATTAAAAAAGGAAATTTCAGAAAACGAACGAGAATGTATAAAAAAAATGTAACAATAATAGTACTAGATCAAACAATTGTGATTTGTTAGAAATAAATCAAATCTCTGGTTGGTAGTGGCATCTGTAGGAAGAGTTTGAAACTAAAATTAAAGTATGTATGCGCACATCGATGCGCGGTAACTAGGACGCCTGCTTACGACCGATAATTTAACTCTCTCGTTACCAAGATGTAGGAACAGAAACATGTCTTGTAGTGCGAGGAGCGAGGGAATATTTTGTTTTAAATTTTTAATGTAACACAGTAGTCATTTTTTAATTTCTTGTAATCAGAATGTAGAGAACAGCGCACGTCTGCAATGACGAAGATGGAACGCTGAGTTACTGAAGCCTTTTTCAAAATTATGACCGAGCGAATATTGCGTGGATTTTTTCCAATAGAAGGATGCGAGGCTACACCTTGTTAAAACAGCTAAGTGAACAAATTCAAACTTTGGTGAACTATCACAAAATTTAAATGCTTAAACAGTTTAGTACAAAATTAATAAACTTGAAATTTTTCAATACGTACATAAATGTAATTTATGCATTATTTGGTGCATATGTTTTCAGTTTAAATTGTAAGAATTAATTATGAAAAGAGCAAGCAAGCAAACTCGAAAACAGAGTCATTTCAGCCATTGATTTGTTAATGTGTAAATTTCCTCATAAGTAAATTTTTAAATGTTCACAAATCAGTAACTAACGCAATGTTTCAGAAATATGTATTTTGGTTTGTAACTTTATAATTATTTTTTTGCTAAATAAAATACGTTTGATTTGTTTTGATTGAAGATTAAGAGAACAATTATCTAACGAGCACACAAAGCCCATACATCTTAATTTAATAAGCCTTTAAATAAGAATTTAATAAGACTTTGCAGGTCATCTTCTAAATATGTAACTATAAACTGCAATATTTAAAATCAGCTTTAATTCATAAGAATAGGAACGTTACAAATGCGCAACTCTGCTTGTTTTGTCTCATTGTAAAATACGAGTTGCACACACAAATGCGCAACTCTGCTTGTTTTGTCTCATTGTAAAATACGAGTTGCACACACAAATGCGCAACTCTGCTTGTTTTATCTCATTGTAAAATACGAGTTGCACGTTACAATATTGTTACGCTTATTACATAATATGTTGAACGTATTAATATTGTGTTAAATAGCCTAATATTGGTACGTTATTACATATGTTGCAAGTGATCACCGTCGACTTGTACACATAAGATAGTGCGGAGTAACATATTCTGAAGTACAGACTGGAGTTCAGGAGGTGTAAGTTCATATGCAGTTCGTAATCGAGATCTTTAAGTCTTCAATGGTTTTTGGGTTGCTGGCGTATACTCTAACCTTTAAATTTCCTTATAAGTAAAAATCACAATTAGAAAAAAGCGGTAATCAGGACCTGAAGAGATAGTCTTCTTATCGGTGAAAACACTTGGCACCCAGTGATCCACGAGATGTGTGACAAGTCTTGTTGATAACAAAATGTGTAATTTTGTGTGGGGCAAGTAGATTAACAAATTAATCGAAAATCTCCCAGTAGACATCGGTAATAACACTATACATTCTCGGCTAAGTTACGGGTTACTTATGTGTGCGCCACCCTGTACAATAACAGATTGTTAGTAATTTAAAAGCAAGGATTAACTATATGGGATTAATTCAAATTAATTTCTTTATTTTCAGGGCAGTGACTTACAAGTTGGAAATTTCAGAAATGGCAATGAATTAGCAAGTAAGTAAAACTGTGCTACTGACTTCAGTAAAACTAATGTTTCGGTAAAACTACTTGTTAGCGTTTATAAAGTAATAGCTAGGAAAGTAATTAACGGAGCTAAATATTTGTTCAAAAAATCTTTTTTCTGTCACAAAACTAGTTTTATTGGCATAACTATAAAGTAGCATGGGCAGGCGAGGTGAAATGGTGCGTTTTTACTTAGCACAGTGATTTCATGAATAAACAACAGTTATTTACAATATTTCAATATTATTAAAATAAATAGATATAAAATGCCGAAGACTAACTCATTAATTACAAAAAAAGTGTCAACATCTAAAATTAAAAACAATTATTTTTATTTTATTCTCCCTAATAATTACAATGAGCAAAAATTACATAAAGATTTCCTTAAATAAAATGCCACAATAACTATATCATAAAATTTTGAAGGCATCTCTTCTTATTTACAATATTATATCTATTCCTAATACTATAAAGTTTCTCCGCATAAAACTCACTACTTTTATTATGTTTTTTAAAAGGGTTGCATCGATTATTTCAAATATGAGATTTCCTTCCAAACAAAGTTTCGCCTTCGCAGGTTTTCTAGGATATAATATTTAATAATAAATACACAAAAACCTCTTAACCACAAACTTTCTTTAATTTACCCTAATGTACATTTCAGTTACAAAGTAACCATCCTCAGAGGGATAACATACAAAGACTGATTAACGCTAGAAAAATACCTTATTTATAATCTACAGAACTAGTCACTCCCACTCCGACCGCCGCGGCCCCACCTGTTAAACAAGGCGTAGCCACGCCCATCGAGTGAAAGCAAGATATCTAACGTCAACTTACTAAAATATAAATTAAAAATACAATAAAAACATAATTAAAATTGTTTTTTGAAATTATAACCAACACAAAATTTAATATAAAAATCATAATCCTATTTAACAAATGAATATAAAATTGAATTAGGAATAGGACCTCTATCAGAAGTGCCAATATCAGAATGTCTCAGTGCATCTGAGGATGGTTACTTTGTAACTGAAATGTACATTAGGGTAAATTAAGGAAAGTTTGTGGTTAAGAGGTTTTTGTGTATTTATTATTAAATTCAACCACAGTATATTCCTAATAAATAGTTATAATATTTAACATGGGAAACATTTTCTTTGGCCCTAGTTTTAGTATTTCTTCTTTTTTGTCCTATATACTTAAGAGGACACGTGCTACACTTCAGACAGTAAATTCTTGACTTTTCTTCGTTGGGTTTGGCGCCTTTATAGTTCCCCAACGTCTTTAGTGTCACGCTCAACTTAATATTTTCTTCAAATGACTTTCTTATTTGACAGTAGTGAATGATGTGTTGTTTTAGCCACTTTTTTATTTTTTCTTTCTTATTAAGGTACTTTAAGGATAAAGCACCGCTTATCCTCTGAAGTATGCAAAACTATTGTTTGAAGAAAGTACACTTCTATAAAATGTATGATTTGGTTTGTTCCTCATTACTCATCCATGCAACCACACTGTGCTACAGCAAAGCGTGGAATATATATATATATATATATATATATATATATATATATATATATATATATATATATATATATATATATATTATAATAAAGATGATTATTTTTTCTTGATTTGTTATAATTATTAAATAACTTCAAAAAGTTCATAATCAAGATATATTTTATTCAACATTTACAATTATGCTGAAGCTTTTCGCCGGAGTATAGTTCCAGCATTCTCAAAGACTACTCCCAGCTTCTCAAAGAGTAGTCTTTGAGAATGCTGGAACTATACTCCGGCGAAAAGCTTCAGCATAATTGTAAATGTTGAATAAAATATATCTTGATTATGAACTTTTTGAAGTTATTTAATAATATATATATATATATATATATATATATATATATATATATATATATATATATATATATATATGCAAAACCTTTATTAAATAGTAGAGAGAAAGATGGAAATCATCCATGAGTAAGCAGTGGATTCTCTTTTTGCAGACAACATCTAACTTAGTGCTGCAGCTGCTTTACTGGCTACCCATCTCCCACTTTTATCATCAGCTACAGCTGTTAACTAAGGCAAATCATCTCTCCGTTTGAGCATCTGTTGAAAGCTCGGTTCTTTCCTCGACACTCGACATCGGTCACATCTAATAGCATGTAGTATAAGTGTCTATTAGGAATGTTGATATTGTTTTTATCTAAAATAAAAGGATTTTTTTTGTCATAGGATGATTAGAGATTTTTTATCTGTTAAAGCCGCAAAAGTTTAAGGTTTTTTTCGTTCGTGTTCAAATGAGAGATATAAGTTTCTCTCTTTCAACAGATTGTTTTAAATCTAATTTAAAGAATAAAAAGCTGGCATTGTTAAATAATGTTTACAAAGTAATTTAATATGTATTCAGTTAAATAAATATCCCTAGCATTTGTTGGTATTGAACTGAAGAAAAATCATTACTTTTCTTGGAGGGATTTCATACCGTCCCGCTTGTTCTCTACTCACGTATGACCAACCAAACTTATCACGCTTTTACCACTGATATATATATATTTGCTTATGCAAATAAAAGTGCTCATAAAACCAGATACTCTTTAAATTTACACAGTATTCATAAAGCTATTAACTAAACTACAATCGTGAGTAAGATAATGTCCATGAGATGTAACTTATGTATTTATTTTTGTCATAAATGTTTTAAAACAAATTTCATGGATTTTGTCTAAGAGGTTTTTAATTTTCAGGTTACCAATATGAACCTGTAACAGATAAAATGATGTTTAATCAGTTCGAGATATACGTCTATCTACAAGGAAAGCCCAACCATAGGGTTACTGTTAGAAAAATTGCCGCCAATAGACGGAAAGCGTTTTACCTGAATGGTTGGCTGCAAAGACAAGTTAAGACTTCAAATCTTGTTGGACCAGTCAGCATCACCCATTATTTTGCCACTTTTAAACACTTGGAAACTTCTCCAAAACCAACTTAATTATTTTGTCAGTATTTTTAACAACGTGATAAATTGTATATTTATATATTAGTTTATGCCAACAAATTTGTTCATAAAACCATATACTCATTAAATTTGCACTATGATTTTAAAGCTAAACTAAATTTCAATCGCGAGTAAGATAATGTCCATCTTTCAAACAAGACGTAGCTTATGAGTTTATTTTTGCCGTAAATGTTTTAAAACAATATTTATGGATTTTGTCTAAGAGGATTTTAATTTTCAGGTTACCAATATGAACCTGTCACAAATAAAATGATGTCTAATCAGTACCAAGTATTCGTTTATCTGCAAGGGAAGCCAACCCATAGGGTTACTGTTAGAAGAATTCCCGCCAAGAGACGGAAGTTGTTTTACCTGATTGGTTGGCTGGAGAGACAAGTTAATACTACAATTCTTGTTGGACCAGTCAGCGACACCCATTTTTTTGCCAGTTATAAACACTTGAAAACTTCTCAAAAACCAACTTAGTTTTTTGTCAGTAATTTTAAGAATGTGATAATTAATATATGTATATATAAAGATCTATATTTCCGTCTATATTACCAGCATTGTCAAAACAATGTAAAAAGTAAAAGTATAGAATGAAATACCCGGGTTGAGTGTGGGCAAATGTTTAAAATATATACAATGTGTTGCCTAGTCTTTCACAAATATTTATTTTTATTTCTGAACTCTCCTAATTATAAAAATCACTAGCCACATTCAAAGTATGTAACTAATTCTGATTTATATGTTGCTAGTAATATTATACGGCGTAATAAGTTTAGTAACATATAATCTTAGTTTATCAATAATTATATCAATAAATTATCAAATGATAATATTGAGGAATTCTTAACAATAATAAATATGGTAAAAATAGTATTTCCCATTGAAAAAAACATTTAGTATAAGGGATTAACCTTATTTGTTTTACTAAAACTAATAAAGATTAAATATTTGTACCCTTTTATGATATTACAAATGAAATGTCTGGTTTGCTTCTGAATTCATTAAAGATTACGTGTGACAAAATGGTATAATCTATCTTAAATTTAAGCTACTGAGAAAGTTTAACATTCACTTATGAACTAGTCCAGAAAACGGATTGCCTTATTCAGCACAAGATATGGAAAAACTCAGCATCATCCAGTAGGTTTGGCATTTTATAACTATGATGTTACAGACAATGTATCAAACAGAATGTGTAAATTGTGTTAGCCAAAGACTTGAGACAGTACAGCATAGAAATGAGTAAATGGAAGATATTTTCGGTACTACGCCTTTTCTGTAGGTTAGAGATTGGGATTACCATAACACTATTACGTTTTACTTCATTTCAGAGAACTGAAGTTGTAAGTGCAAATTAACAATGATATAGCAATATTATTTGAAATACAGTACTAAGGCTAAAATTTTATTTTCTAACAAATAACAAGTACACATTTTCTATATTGCGTTTTTAATGCTCCTACAACTTACGTTCCGAATCAGATTTCATTCCAGAGGATTTTAAAATATTACAATTTATTGTATATTGTTATAATAAATAACTTGAACCAGATTGTAACTACAAATTATAGTTTTAATAACCTTCTTGCCACTTCACTTCACAAAGAAACCATCCACGGTCTTCAGTTGTATCTAAATAGATGTAAATAAAGTAGAGTTTTGAAGTTCCGAGTCCCGATATTTCGAGCTCGACTTCCAGTCAGCCAAGCCCCTGGCCCAGCTTTTGAAAATATTTCACGTCAGCATTGCCTGTTTCATATGAGAACTAAATTGCTAATTGGATGGATAGAGAACTAGTCCTGACTATTCAAAAACAAACTATAAAATCCTAAGTTATAATAAAACTATTGACTATGTTATTGATTCACAAGAAGATATAGATTATACATTTCTAGAGAACACCCTCACCAGCGTCCCTAGAGCCAGGAACTACCAACCGCAAAAGGAACAAGGGGATAGGGGCCCCAAAACAGAGAACTTTTATAAGTGTTCTGTGGGCTCCAAGTCCATAAAGGCCAGGACGGTCTCCTAACCCTAGCCGGATCCCGTGTGGCTCCTGCAGCACCCTTTGACCACGTCTACATCACCACTTTTACAGACTGAGCGAAAGCAACTTTTGAGCCTTTCCTAAGAGTTATTAACTCTGGTCTGACCTGGAAAGCTCTCACAAGTGGAAAGGTCTTTTCATTGTTAAGATCCTGTCTTCAACCCCAAAAACCTTCTCAGAATTCCTGATTTCCTTCATTCAGTACGTCTCTTCTTTCAACTACTGATTGGTTCCCGGTCCTGGTGTGGAATACCAACGGCGATAAATATAAAGAACTAAAACTTCTTCGCTATATGCAAAGAAACGACTATAAATTAGTGCTTATTACAGAAACACAACTAAACCCCCAAGATAAATTCTCGATGCCAAATTTTTAGTTTTATAGCACTGACAAGACATCTGGGAGCCGCGGAGGTACGGGAATAGTAATAGATAAACGCGTTAAGCATTTTTAATTGTTTTGCCCTCACTCACTTGAGTTGAAGCAACAGCTATTAGGCTTGAGCTCCACGGTAGCACTAAAATACATGCAACAGCTTACAAACCTTTGTTTATAGTTGATTACACTCGAGATTTAGAAGTCCTTCTACTAACCCTCAGAAGGGCACAATTCGCCGGGGACTTGAATTCTAAACACATATGCTGGGAATGTAAGTCTACAAACACAGAAAGCTGGCATCTCCAAATTGTACCTGTATTAACCTTGTAGCTGGATCACCCTTGTAGCTGTATTAACCTTGTAGCTGTATTAACCTTGTAGCTGTAATAACCTTGTAGCTGTATTAACCTTGTAGCTGGATCACCCTTGTAGCTGTATTAACCTTGTAGCTGTATTAACCTTGTAGCTGTAATAACCTTGTACCTGTATTAACCTTGTAGCTGTAATAACCTTGTAGCTGTATTAACCTTGTAGCTGTATTAACCTTGTAGCTGTATTAACCTTGTAGCTGTATTAACCTTGTAGTTGTATTAACCTTGTAGCTGTATTAACCTTGTAGCTGTAATAACCTTGTACCTGTATTAACCTTGTAGCTGTAATAACCTTGTACCTGTATTAACCTTGTAGCTGGATCACCCTTGTAGCTGTATTAACCTTGTAGCTGTATTAACCTTGTAGCTGTAATAACCTTGTAGCTGTATTAACCTTGTAGCTGGATCACCCTTGTAGCTGTATTAACCTTGTAGCTGTATTAACCTTGTAGCTGTAATAACCTTGTACCTGTATTAACCTTGTAGCTGTAATAACCTTGTAGCTGTATTAACCTTGTAGCTGTATTAACCTTGTAGCTGTATTAACCTTGTAGATGTATTAACCTTGTAGCTGTATTAACCTTGTAGCTGTATTAACCTTGTAGCTGTAATAACCTTGTACCTGTATTAACCTTGTAGCTGTAATAACCTTGTACCTGTATTAACCTTGTAGCTGTAATAACCTTGTAGCTGTATTAACCTTGTAGCTGTATTAACCTTGTAGCTGTATTAACCTTGTAGCTGTATTAACCTTGTAGCTGTATTAACCTTGTAGCAGTAATAACCTTGTACCTGTATTAACCTTGTAGCTGTAATAACCTTGTAGCTGTATTAACCTTGTAGCTGGATCACCCTTGTAGCTGTATTAACCTTGTAGCTGTATTAACCTTGTAGCTGTAATAACCTTGTACCTGTATTAACCTTGTAGCTGTAATAACCTTGTAGCTGTAATAACCTTGTAGCTGGATCACCCTTGTAGCTGTATTAACCTTGTAGCTATATTAACCTTGTAACTGTAATAACCTTGTAGCTGTATTAACCTTGTAGCTGTATTAACCTTGTAGCTATATTAACCTTGTAACTGTAATAACCTTGTAGCTGTATTAACCTTGTAGATATATTAGCCTTGTAACTGTAATAACCTTGTAGCTGTATTAACCTTGTAACTGTAATAACCTTGTAGCTGTATTAACCTTGTAACTGTAATAACCTTGTAGCTGGATCAACCTTGTAACTGTAATAACCTTGTAGCTGTATTAACCTTGTAGCTGTATTAACCTTGTAACTGTAATAACCTTGTAGCTGTATTAACCTTGTAGCTGTAATAACCTTGTAGCTGTATTAACCTTGTAGCTGTATTAACCTTGTAACTGTAATAACCTTGTAACTGTAATAACCTTGTAGCTGTATTAACCTTGTAGCTGTAATAACCTTGTAGCTGTATTAACCTTGTAGCTGTAATAACCTTGTAGCTGTATTAACCTTCTAACTGTAATAACCTTGTAGCTGGATCAACCTTGTAACTGTAATAACCTTGTAGCTGTATTAACCTTGTAACTGTAATAACCTTGTAGCTATATTAACCTTGTAGCTATATTAACCTTGTAACTGTAATAACCTTGTAGCTATATTAACCTTGTAACTGTATTAACCTTGTAGCTGTATTAACCTTGTAGCTGTATTAACCTTGTAGCTATATTAACCTTGTAACTGTAATAACCTTGTAGCTGTATTAACCTTGTAGCTGTATTAACCTTGTAGCTATATTAACCTTGTAACTGTAATAACCATGTAGCTGTATTAACCTTGTAGCTATATTAACCTTGTAACTGTAATAACCATGTAGCTGTATTAACCTTGTAGCTATATTTCCCTTGTAACTATATTAACCTTGTAGCTGTATTAACCTTGTAACTGTAATAACCTTGTAGCTGTATTAACCTTGTAACTGTAATAACCTTGTAGCTATATTAACCTTGTAGCTGTATTAACCTTGTAGCTATATTAACCTTGTAACTGTAATAACCTTGTAGCTATATTAACCTTGTAGCTATATTAACCTTGTAACTGTAATAACCTTGTAGCTATATTAACCTTGTAGCTATATTAACCTTGTAACTGTAATAACCTTGTAGCTATATTAACCTTGTAGCTGTATTAACCTTGTAGCTATATTAACCTTGTAACTGTAATAACCTTGTAGCTGTATTAACCTTGTAGCTGTATTAACCTTGTAGCTATATTAACCTTGTAACAGTAATAACCTTGTAGCTGTATTAATCTTGTAGCTATATTAACCTTGTAACTGTAATAACCTTGTAGCTGTATTAACCTTGTAACTGTAATAACCTTGTAGCTATATTAACCTTGTAGCTGTATTAACCTTGTAACTGTAATAACCTTGTAGCTGTATTAACCTTGTAACTGTAATAACCTTGTAGCTATATTAACCTTGTAGCTGTATTAACCTTGTAGCTATATTAACCTTGTAACTGTAATAACCTTGTAGCTATATTAACCTTGTAGCTATATTAACCTTGTAACTGTAATAACCTTGTAGCTATATTAACCTTGTAGCTATATTAACCTTGTAACTGTAATAACCTTGTAGCTGTATTAACCTTGTAACTGTAATAACCTTGTAGCTATATTAACCTTGTAGCTGTATTAACCTTGTAGCTATATTAACCTTGTAACTGTAATAACCTTGTAGCTGTATTAACCTTGTAACTGTAATAACCTTGTACCTGTATTAACCTTGTAGCTGTAATAACCTTGTAGCTGGATCACCCTTGTAGCTGTATTAACCTTGTAGCTATATTAACCTTGTAACTGTAATAACCTTGTACCTGTATTAACCTTGTAGCTGGATCACCCTTGTAGCTGTATTAACCTTGTAGCTATATTAACCTTGTAGCTGTAATAACCTTGTAGCTGTATTAACCTTGTAACTGTAATAACCTTGTAGCTGTATTAACCTTGTAGCTGTATTAACCTTGTAGCTATATTAACCTTGTAACTGTAATAACCTTGTAGCTGTATTAACCTTGTAGCTATATTAACCTTGTAACTGTAATAACCTTGTAGCTGTATTAACCTTGTAACTGTAATAACCTTGTAGCTATATTAACCTTGTAGCTGTATTAACCTTGTAACTGTAATAACCTTGTAGCTGTATTAACCTTGTAACTGTAATAACCTTGTAGCTATATTAACCTTGTAGCTGTATTAACCTTGTAGCTATATTAAGCTTGTAACTGTAATAACCTTGTAGCTATATTAACCTTGTAGCTATATTAACCTTGTAACTGTAATAACCTTGTAGCTATATTAACCTTGTAGCTATATTAACCTTGTAACTGTAATAACCTTGTAGCTATATTAACCTTGTAACTGTAATAACCTTGTAGCTATATTAACCTTGTAGCTGTATTAACCTTGTAGCTATAATAACCTTGTAACTGTAATAACCTTGTATTTGTATTAACCTTGTAGCTGTATTAACCTTGTAGCTATATTAACCTTGTAACTGTAATAACCTTGTAGCTGTATTAACCTTGTAGCTATATTAACCTTGCAACTGTAATAACCTTGTAGCTGTATTAACCTTGTAGCTGTAATAACCTTGTAGCTGTATTAACCTTGTAGCTGTAATAACCTTGTAGCTGTATTAACCTTCTAACTGTAATAACCTTGTAGCTGGATCAACCTTGTAACTGTAATAACCTTGTAGCTGTATTAACCTTGTAACTGTAATAACCTTGTAGCTATATTAACCTTGTAGCTATATTAACCTTGTAACTGTAATAACCTTGTAGCTATATTAACCTTGTAACTGTATTAACCTTGTAGCTGTATTAACCTTGTAGCTGTATTAACCTTGTAGCTATATTAACCTTGTAACTGTAATAACCTTGTAGCTGTATTAACCTTGTAGCTGTATTAACCTTGTAGCTATATTAACCTTGTAACTGTAATAACCATGTAGCTGTATTAACCTTGTAGCTATATTAACCTTGTAACTGTAATAACCATGTAGCTGTATTAACCTTGTAGCTATATTTCCCTTGTAACTATATTAACCTTGTAGCTGTATTAACCTTGTAACTGTAATAACCTTGTAGCTGTATTAACCTTGTAACTGTAATAACCTTGTAGCTATATTAACCTTGTAGCTGTATTAACCTTGTAGCTATATTAACCTTGTAACTGTAATAACCTTGTAGCTATATTAACCTTGTAGCTATATTAACCTTGTAACTGTAATAACCTTGTAGCTATATTAACCTTGTAGCTATATTAACCTTGTAACTGTAATAACCTTGTAGCTATATTAACCTTGTAGCTGTATTAACCTTGTAGCTATATTAACCTTGTAACTGTAATAACCTTGTAGCTGTATTAACCTTGTAGCTGTATTAACCTTGTAGCTATATTAACCTTGTAACAGTAATAACCTTGTAGCTGTATTAATCTTGTAGCTATATTAACCTTGTAACTGTAATAACCTTGTAGCTGTATTAACCTTGTAACTGTAATAACCTTGTAGCTATATTAACCTTGTAGCTGTATTAACCTTGTAACTGTAATAACCTTGTAGCTGTATTAACCTTGTAACTGTAATAACCTTGTAGCTATATTAACCTTGTAGCTGTATTAACCTTGTAGCTATATTAACCTTGTAACTGTAATAACCTTGTAGCTATATTAACCTTGTAGCTATATTAACCTTGTAACTGTAATAACCTTGTAGCTATATTAACCTTGTAGCTATATTAACCTTGTAACTGTAATAACCTTGTAGCTGTATTAACCTTGTAACTGTAATAACCTTGTAGCTATATTAACCTTGTAGCTGTATTAACCTTGTAGCTATATTAACCTTGTAACTGTAATAACCTTGTAGCTGTATTAACCTTGTAACTGTAATAACCTTGTACCTGTATTAACCTTGTAGCTGTAATAACCTTGTAGCTGGATCACCCTTGTAGCTGTATTAACCTTGTAGCTATATTAACCTTGTAACTGTAATAACCTTGTACCTGTATTAACCTTGTAGCTGGATCACCCTTGTAGCTGTATTAACCTTGTAGCTATATTAACCTTGTAGCTGTAATAACCTTGTAGCTGTATTAACCTTGTAACTGTAATAACCTTGTAGCTGTATTAACCTTGTAGCTGTATTAACCTTGTAGCTATATTAACCTTGTAACTGTAATAACCTTGTAGCTGTATTAACCTTGTAGCTATATTAACCTTGTAACTGTAATAACCTTGTAGCTGTATTAACCTTGTAACTGTAATAACCTTGTAGCTATATTAACCTTGTAGCTGTATTAACCTTGTAACTGTAATAACCTTGTAGCTGTATTAACCTTGTAACTGTAATAACCTTGTAGCTATATTAACCTTGTAGCTGTATTAACCTTGTAGCTATATTAAGCTTGTAACTGTAATAACCTTGTAGCTATATTAACCTTGTAGCTATATTAACCTTGTAACTGTAATAACCTTGTAGCTATATTAACCTTGTAGCTATATTAACCTTGTAACTGTAATAACCTTGTAGCTATATTAACCTTGTAACTGTAATAACCTTGTAGCTATATTAACCTTGTAGCTGTATTAACCTTGTAGCTATAATAACCTTGTAACTGTAATAACCTTGTATTTGTATTAACCTTGTAGCTGTATTAACCTTGTAGCTATATTAACCTTGTAACTGTAATAACCTTGTAGCTGTATTAACCTTGTAGCTATATTAACCTTGCAACTGTAATAACCTTGTAGCTGTATTAACCTTGTAACTGTAATAACCTTGTAGCTATATTAACCTTGTAGCTGTATTAACCTTGTAACTGTAATAACCTTGTAGCTGTATTAACCTTGTAACTGTAATAACCTTGTAGCTGTATTAACCTTGTAGCTGTATTAACCTTGTAGCTGTATTAACCTTGTAGCTGTATTAACCTTGTAGCTATATTAACCTTGTAACTGTATTAACCTTGTAGCTATATTAACCTTGTAACTGTAATAACCTTGTAGCTGTATTAACCTTGTAGCTGTATTAACCTTGTAGCTATATTAACCTTGTAGCTGTATTAACCTTGTAGCTATATTAACCTTGTAACTGTAATAACCTTGTAGCTATATTAACCTTGTAGCTATATTAACCTTGTAACTGTAATAACCTTGTAGCTATATTAACCTTGTAGCTATATTAACCTTGTAACTGTAATAACCTTGTAGCTGTATTAACCTTGTAGCTGTAATAACCTTGTAGCTATATTAACCTTGTAGCTGTATTAACCTTGTAGCTATATTAACCTTGTAACTGTAATAACCTTGTAGCTGTAATAACCTTGTAACTGTAATAACCTTGTAGCTGGATCAACCTTGTAACTGTAATAACCTTGTACCTGTATTAACCTTGTAGCTGGATCACCCTTGTAGCTGTATTAACCTTGTAGCTATATTAACCTTGTAGCTGTAATAACCTTGTACCTGTATTAACCTTGTAGCTGTAATAACCTTGTACCTGTATTAACCTTGTAGCTGTAATAACCTTGTAGCTGGATCACCCTTGTAGCTGTATTAACCTTGTAGCTATGTTAACCTTGTAACTGTAATAACCTTGTACCTGTATTAACCTTGTAGCTGGATCACCCTTGTAGCTGTATTAACCTTGTAGCTATATTAACCTTGTAGCTGTAATAACCTTGTAGCTGTATTAACCTTGTAGCTGTATTAACGACATGACTCTTCTAAATGTTTTAGGAGATATAAGCACGTTCGGTCCAATAAACTAACAATGAATCAGTTTTACATTAGTTTATGACTATGCGAACTTTAAATTTTGTCAATTTGTAAAAACTGTATGGGAGCGAAAGTAAATACATAATAATACCATACATAAACTGAAAATCAAATAAAATAAGCAAAAAATGTCAAAAAATACTATACAAAATAACATACAAAACTAGTAACAAACTTTAATACAAAATACGACACTACACCAACAACAAAGATAAACTACAAGCACCAGGCGTATAGAAATTAAACTACACAAACTGCAACAAATTCTACATTGGGCAAACAGGCCGCAGCTTCAAACAAAGAGTCGAGGAACACAAACAAAACACCAACTCAGCATTCTACAATCACATAAAAGAAACAAGACACAAATACACAGACATTTACCATAACCTAGAAATCTTACACATCAACAATAAAGAACCACATCTCAATATACTAGAACAATATGAAATTTACAAACACAAAAAACACCAAATACAAACATATTAAATGAACAAACCCAATGCAAATCACACATACTCTTTGATAGTATTGAAAACCTGTCTTTAAAACAGTTACCGCTTAACCTAACAACTCCAAGCAGAAAACACTGATGAAGATCGCCACGGAGCGAACAAAAACCTTCTGTCACAGTAAGGTTTTACAAATTTACCAAATTTAAAGTTCGGATAGTCATAAACTAATGTAAAAGTGATTAATTACAATTTACTGAACGAAATGGACTACAAAATTCAAAGCTATTAATGTGGTACAGGAAGAATATCTATGATCAGATAACGTTTCCGACAGAAATCAACCTTTACCTGGTAATGAATGGTTATTTACCACGTCAACTTATAATACGGATTTATTACAAATAAAAATAACCCTAAAGCAAACAAATTTAATTTAGTGATACGTCAACACTTGAGGTTCGCTTCTTTTGCACTTTAACCATCTTCGATGCGCTCTAAGTACCAGAACTTTAGTATAACAACTTTAGTACCAGTTTATAACAAAAAAAACTGGAGTATACGCCAGCAAACGTCGGGTCACGTTTCTGTAATCGACCTTAGTCATCCTGAAAGGTTTTGTCAAAATAATCTATTTACCTACTGGTGTGCGTTAATGCTTTTAAATATATAAATATACTATTAATGTAATTTTTTCTTACAATAATAGACCAGATGAGCCATAGAATTAGAGCATATGACAAAAATATTAAGAAAATATTTAGTAAGATTTTTAAAAAATGTATTATTTTATTTATATTAGTCTTATTATTATAGTTCTAAAGATATAATACAAAATGACCTATAGGGCGTTTGAAGGAACAAAAACGCCTACAAATCGTTAAAAAATGTAAGAACGTAAATTAATATTTCGTATAACGTGCATTTTATATAGGCCGAAAACAACCGTAACAAAAAAAAAAATTATATACGAGTACAAAAACACAATATTATTTCAGTAGTAATCAGAAAAATTACCTTATATTATTACAAGCAATATTCTAAAAGTAAACATAACCTTATATTTTAAAAGCTAAACATTTCTCATGAATGTCGTAATATGCATTATAAGTTTTAACTTTTACATAAATCTCTCACCAGATGTCGTGACATAAAAACCGACTTCAATAACTCGACAGTTTTATTGGTGGTTTCGACAATAATTATTATTTGCCTATTGAAACAGATAAAAACAGATGAGATCATAGAAGGGGACAATATTTTAGCGTATTAGTTTTAAAATGTTCAAAATCATACTGTTAAAATTTATTTAATATTTATATGTCAAAAGGTTTTGTTAGATATATAGCCTACTCTTAGTTTTAAAATGTTTATTTTTTATGATAAATTTCGGTGGGAAAAAGTTGGAGTTTTCAGTTAAAAGGAGATAAAAAACGTGTCTGAGATAAACAGGTCTTGTACTTTAATTATAGACATTTCTATTCTCTTTATTTTAAATAATTGAATGAATTATTATTTATAAGTAAGTATGTATGAAACATTTTCTAGCATTATGGATAGCATTATTATAATTTTTCTAACTATAATCATTTAACTCTAAACTGGTCTTAAAATTAAATAAACGAATATATACCTTTAAAAAACATAGATAACAAATGAATAAAGCGAAATTGTGGAATGTAAATAATGTAAATAAAAGCGATTTTTAAGATTCTTGAATTTTGTAGTCCATTACGTTCGGTGAATCTTATTAATCACTTAGACAATAGTTTATAACTATCCGAACTTTGAATTTAGTAAATTTGTTAAAACTTACTGAGACAGAACGTTTTCGATCGCTATGTGCCGATCTTCATCAGTGTCTTCTGCTTGGAGATGTTGGGTCAAGCGGTGACGCTTTTAGAGGTAGGTTTTCGATGGAAGTTTTTTAAGAGTCACGCTCAAGAAATAATGATAAATATAAATAGTAATTATTATTCAATATATTTTCACCTTAACATTTTACACAATTATTTTACACAAATTTTTTAGAAGTTGTTGAATGTAAAAAGCTAAAATAAAATACCACTTATAATTTCTTATAAAATCGCTAAAAACTAAATATGAATGTATGAATAATTCACAATCCATTCAAACTAAGTTGTAAATATAAAAATAGTAGATATTTTTAAAGTAGTTTTGCATGACACTTTTTACGTATTAAAAATTTTAAATACAAAGTTTAAATACAATATAGTTTTTCTAAAATCGATAAAAACTAAAAATCTGTCTTTAAATAATTCACATTTACTAACTAATAGTCAATGGAATTGTAGTAATATATATATATATATATATATATATATATATATATATATATATATATATATATATATATATATATATATATATATATATATATATATATATTCAAAATGAATTGTTTAATATTCCTGATGATGCTGGTACTGTTAGCCAACGAAAAGCTTTAAATTGTTAATTCAATTATAATTCTAGTATTTGTATTTAGTCTTAGTTCTTTATTAATACACAAGATTACTTATTGCGATATATATATATATATATAAAGAACAAAAGTCAAAATACAAATACAAGAATTATATTTGAATTCTTGTATTTGTATTTTGACTTTTGTTCTTTATTAATACACAAGAAAACATATTGCGATATTTATATATATATATATATATATATATATATATATATATATATATATATATATATATATTCAAAATGAATTGTTTAATATTCCTGATGATGCTGGTACTGTTAGCCAACGAAAAGCTTTAAATTGTTAATTCAATTATAATTCTAGTATTTGTATTTAGTCTTAGTTCTTTATTAATACACAAGATTACTTATTGCGATATATATATATATATATATATATATATATATATATATATAAAGAACAAAAGTCAAAATACAAATACAAGAATTATATTTGAATTCTTGTATTTGTATTTTGACTTTTGTTCTTTATTAATACACAAGAAAACATATTGCGATATATATATATATATATATATATATATATATATATATATATTCAAAATGAATTGTTTAATATTCCTGATGATGCTGGTACTGTTAGCCAACGAAAAGCTTTAAATTGTAAATTCAATTATAATTCTAGTATTTGTATTTAGTCTTAGTTCTTTATTAATACACAAGAATACTTATTGCGATATATATATATATATATATATATATATATACATTTACTACAATTCAACGTGATTGACTATTAGTTAGTAAATGAGATTTATTTATATCAATTAACTTTATTGTTATACATAGGCCTTATTTGTGAATAGCCCGTAGTGAATGTTGCGTAACACTTGTTACTAGTATTTGTCTCAAAGCTGTTGAACCGAAAATGCCAAAAAGAAAGTGAAATTTATAACTACTCTACATTTACTGTTTTTTAAATAATTCACTTATTTATTCAACATACAAGCACTTTTTACAAAACCGTATTCTGAAAATATATTCTTGTTCTATACACTTATTTATCTTATTTTAACAAATAATTTGTTTTTAATTCTTAAAATAAAACATCACTACGAATAATAAGGTCGCCTAGTAATTACCTGATATTGAATTTGTTGTTCATCCCTTTCAAGATATTTCTAAATAACTCCCGGTGCTTTATAACTTTACTACGGTACGTAACTGTTATTGCTTCTTGCAATATGACAAACTTAAACCAACGAAATATATAGAGTAAGGATTATTTTGAACTAAACATTTAAAGAGTAATTCCAATCACAGTAATTGTGTGATTATATCGAATTAATCGACGCTTAAGTGTTTAATGGTATTTATAATGTGTTCGTCGACGTGTTGTACTGTTGTTTATTTTGTCTTCATTACGACAATTGTGTTGGCATTAGAAAATAAGACAGAAGTAAGAAGAGTTCTCTCAATAAAAGAGGCAATAGCAAAATACTGGTCCGGATATTTTAAAGTTTTGGGCATCCCAGGCGCTCGGTCCGGCAACGTTAGCAAAGAGTTCAAGGTCGAAGAAGAGAAAAACTACCAAGAAGACGTTCCATACATCATATATGCTGATGCGAGGCAGGTGAGTTGTGGTTCTAAATACCTCAGAGTACATTCCTATTTAAATTGACTTTTCTTCTAGTATTAAATGAGTTTTTTCAAGTAAAGGATCAGCCACAAGAATATCAGATCCCTAGATCCTTTCTTGTGGTTGGAAGTAATTTTGTTCTCAATTGGGAGAAACGTCAACGAATGTTTGTAAATAATTATGAAAGGGGACAAATAATTATTTCTAAAATGTGTAGATGAACTTTCGCTTAAAATCAAATTAATTTAATTATTTGAAAGTAAAATAAGTGAGAACAATTTCTATGCAATGTAAATTTATTATATAGGTGAACTTATATATTGATTGCCATTTTTATAATCAAGCATTTAATAAAATAAATGCTTCACTAATAATATTTTTGCAAACTATGTAATAATATAACCGGGCAAAAACTAGTATATTTAGTTGATTAAGATTGGAGTCTGTTTTTTTATGTACTTCAAATAAGGTGAATTAATAAATTTGAATGAATGAAATGTATATTTGTGTTATGATGTTTTAAGTCTGACATATTTTACTCTTAAATAATGGAATGAAGATACGTTTGAAAAGTCTCTAACTTATAGAAGTCTATAAATTTCCATAATTATTTGCATTTTGTTTGTTTTTTTTTTTTGGAAAAACTGGTGCTAAGAGTACATGTTTAATTTTAAAAAAAATTCAAGACTTCTTTTATGTATTTTACTAATACGTTATAATTCGGGTTTTCTTGGAGTATATCAAACTTATGATTGTTACATAAAGTATCAAAAAATGTTAGAGACAAGTCAAAATTGGTTTGATAAATTATATTGCCTAGGGAAATAATAATCCTTTTTTTAGGTCAATTAATTGTTTAGATTTTTAAAATCAAATTTTTAATACATTTAATTGACATATTTGATAGGTTAGTGATAGGTCAACTTTTTAAAGGGTATCTAGATAACGTTAAATATTTTTAGTTTTAAAATCTGGCGTTGTAAGTGCTAGATAACTTGTACAAATAATATGAAAACATTTAAAGGGTATTTCTGTGAATAGCTCGAAGCAGGTTTGTACAATTTGTTGTTCTATTTAAAACAAGTTAAATGAAGTTGAATATTTGCAGTTATCCTACTTCCCCACTCACATAGAGAGCATCATAATAGATGTTCGAAGCACCAAACCAAGGAAGAGTTCAACGTTTTTTAAATCACCACAGATGTGAAAAAAATGTTTGTTATACTGAACCTGTTCGGAAAGTAGTTTCATACTATTCTATGATTCATTCATTTTAGCAGCATTGGGTAGTAGTATAGCTGTATTTTTTTTTAATGAAAGTTTTAAGCTAATATTAGTAACCGATAAGCATTATTCTGTTTTTTATAGAGGCGATGCAGAGTTTCCAATAACAAGAACACATTATTACAATATATTTAGTGATTTTCTTTTGAAGAAAGATTTTGTTGTTCGTTTTGCTGGTTAAGACAATTATACATTTTAGTATCTCTGTGAAAAAGATTCCAATCTTTTAACTTAGATCTTAAAAGTTGCGAATGGTCGAAGGTCTGAAGTGCTGAACGATATTTAGCCTTAAAGATAGTGGGCAACCAAACACAGAGTAACTAGTTTCTCGTTCGTAACATTTCTTAAAAAGTGCAGTGAATACCCACTTCTTAGACTTGTAAGTTGCTCCACCCCAAACGTTACAGAAACTATCGTGACGATTTACACTCTCTTTGGCATAATGAAGATCTATTTCGATCACTGTTCTGTATATTTCACAAATCACTGTTTATAAAAAAGTAAACAGTTAATACTAAATAAATTAGGTATTTTTTATTGTTTATAAATGTATAGACAGTGATGTCTCGAAAATCTCGACCATTACTCAGTAATGGTTTTAGGATACCAATTTACCTTTTTGCTAGTTCTAGTGTCGTACAACTAATAGTTCCTTCAGTTCTTTCTAATAATTCACATTCTCCTTATATCTTACTCAATTTTTAATCGTTAATAAAATACGTTTTAATCATCACCTATTCAACTTCAAATACATTTTTTTAAACTTGTGGTATTTGGTGTTAATACCTTTTTATCAAATAATAATTCATTAATTAATTTTAGTCGTTTAGGTTAGAAAACGTTTTCTCAAAAGGGGAAAGGTTTGCAATATAGTTATTTCGTCCCATTTGGCTTGAAATAAGTGATACCATATGATTTCATAAAACAGCTGATTTTATGTTAGGTTTACGTGGTAAGAGTCTCTAGACATTTCGACGTATAAACTTAGACATTTAGGTGTACATGCGTACAGACTTTACCGTGGCAAATTTTAAATATTAATTCCTATGTATTGATGTGCATGATTTTGTGATTCTGTTACTTTATATATTAGAAATTGGGAAAATTAAGTAACAATTCTTATTTAGTGCACAGAGCTGCTATGTTTAGTGGAGTTAGGAGTCCTTGAGGGAGAACTAATTTTGCAATTTTCTTGTGATAAAATTCATTAGATATGACTTAAAATATATAAATATTTCATGTTTATACTAATAAATATTGAAGAAAATATTTCAATTGTTTCATGTTACAGGAAAAGTACTACACAGTGTTGATGTTACATTTGGGCGCGCCGCCAAGTAAAAAGCTTCATGAAGCGTATTTAAACTGGTTGATAACGAACCTGAAGGTGTGAAATACTCTTTCCTTATTATCGACTTAAAAATAGCTAGAAGATATTAAACTAGTGCAGGCTTTCTGTTTATTTACAATTAGTGAAGGGTTGAATTGGCTTGCTATTTTTGTGTCAAAGTTACCATTTCTTTCACAACTAATTTAAAAGCATATTTTTACTGATTACTGTGGATATAATATTAAAAAAAAATATTCAAAGCCATGGAAATTCTGGCAAACATTTATGCGTGATTCTCTTTCGAACTCTAGATGTTAGATCTATGTCGCCACTTGGCTCAACTGTTACAGTTGTAAATATACAGTACACTTCATCTGATCCGGCCCTTCACTTCTATCCCCCAGTAACCCGGCGTTTTCGTAAAGGACGGAAGATATAAACATAATTAATATGCAAACATAATTAATATGCAAGTACTGCATGTCGATGTCAGTGACTGAGCGACCTTCACGCCGCCCGGCTCTAAGTGTCTAGCTCGTGATACACAAACGATAACGAGCCGAAAGTTGTTGCAGTATTTATGTACAGGGACTGTTACTGAAGTGCTAGTGCACAATGTAGTGGCAGTTCATATTATTTTTTTACCGTTAAAGATACGGAAATACGGTAACCTTCCATTGTAAAGTACAGGCCAGTACATTCATTCTCGTTTTATCATTTCAAGTACAGTGTAGAACCATTTTCTTATGATTTCGTTTGGTCAATACGCATAAATACTGTACAATGTAGATTGTGTTTTAATGGAACCTCCAGTAATCCGGTGTTGTCAGTAGTCCGGCAGTTTCCCAGTTCCATTATCTGCCACTTCCACAATTAATTATGTAATTGATAAATCATCTATCGTTCTATTTTTTTGTTGAGGAGTATTTTAACTCACCTTCAAACATAAGAAGGTAAAATCTGAAAAGTTTTAACTTCAAACATTTATTTCTTCTATATATTCTGTAAGTATTATTTCGTCCTAACAGCATTTTACTTTGTTATGTTTTTGTTTACACTTTCATTTGATATGAAGTTTATTGTGTTTGAAATTTGATTTTTAATTTTTTAGCAGATGGTTTTATTTGTTATATTTATAACATTGTAAAAGTATTTGGGTTGTAGGATTGTAAATGTCTGGTTTAATGTATGCTATTGTATAATTCAAACCTCTCTTTTGATATCCTTTTCAGAATAATATTTATTATATAAATTTTATCTGTAACAATTGTTTTTATAAATTTTATTTGTTTCTTTACATCGTAATGTAATTGTTTCTGAATTGGTTATAATTGTATTGTTTTATATGGTGGCTCATTGTTTTCTAGTTATGTGATTATATTCCTATGCATATTTATGATTATCAATTAGGGGAGACTGTTGTACCTTGATCATAGTGTACTTTGGATCACCTTAAATTTCTTGATAGGGACTGTTATCTATGTAACAGCAACTGTACTATTTAAATGTTTACTCACTAGAGAGTAAATATCCGGGAGAGTGGATGTCCATGTGCTTTTGTTTTATAGTACAATATAAATAGATATTTTTAGTGCCAAAAGTAACAACTATTGATTTTTATGTTTATTTTTTGGTAAATTGACTGTTGAGTTTTTTGTTTTAAGTCACATTCTGCTTGAGTCAGTGGTTTTCAGTAAGTAATTTGTTATGATATATTTTAGTTTATCCCTTCGTCATGTACCTTGGATCACAACAACGTCCTGAACCATTGATGAATGATTATAGGTACATTAAACTTACACCAGTGAGAGGGTCTAAAAATTGAAACGTTTACCAAACTACTTTTATTCTCCCATTATAACTCCGGAGCACATACAGCCTTACGCTAAGGTTGCTGCTAGACAAAAGGCAGAAAGCCTGGGTCTTCTAAAATACCTACGAATACCCCAGGAAAAAATACAATTTGAGAGAGAAGAAAAAGTCAAAATCAGTTCTCAACTCCTTAAATGTCAAGAAAAAAATAAGAATAGAAAAGAACGTTTCATTACAAATTTGGATTTTGATAATGAAAACATGGATTTGGTTTCAGAAGATGAAGATTGAATAGACTTAATGGAATTAATGGACCAAGAAATAGATGAAAAATAAGAAGAAATTAATTTTTTTAAATTAACATTTGAAGAAGGAGAATCTGTTTTGGTAGGGTTTGACAAAAAGTGTGGGCCACCAGTGCAGTATGTAGGAAAAATTATTTCCAAAGTTTAGCATGATTTTGAATACCAGATTCAATTCTACAAACGAATTGGAAATAACAGCAATTTTTGATAGAATCGGAAGAAGTATTTGATGTTGCAGCTGAAGATATTGTGGTTAAACTCCAAAACCAGTAGAATAAAGTGGATCGGCTAGAGCTGATGGAAAATTGTGGTCCTAAGTAGACTTTTCTAGTTTTAAAGTTAAATGATATACACAATATCAAGAGCACAGTTGTACAATATATTACAATAAAAATATTTGAAAGAACCCCAATACCAAAAAAATAATAAAAAATAACAAATAAAACAAGTTATTATTTTATAATAAGACCCTCTGATGATGATGACATGGTCATCGAAATGTACATAAGGGTTTAATCTTAAGTATCTTGTTTTATTTGTTATTTTTCTGGTATTGGGGTTCTTTCCAATATTTTTATTGTAATTAAATGATATAGTTAACTATAATTTTTTTATAAATGTAATTTAGAAGTTTAATGTTTGAACTAACTTATGTTATAAATGTCATATTTTGACTTCTTGTTAGTATATATGTAAAACAATTAAAATAGGTTATGTGTAAACAAATTCTCATTTATTTTTATAATGGAGTGATAAAATTCAGTTTTCTGTCTAAAAATATTGTTTTTAATTTGTATTATATCTACTTTATAGGTACATGTTTTAATGATCTAAGGTACATTAGACTATGACCAATGGTACATGATGGTCGTGTATCATTGATCACATATCAATTATATATATATATATATATATATATATATATATATATATATATATATATATATATATGCTGATACGTATTCCTTCACGGATGGAAAAATATGTTGAAATGTTACTATCTGGAGTACATCCGTTCATTCTGCAGTCCATAAATTCGCAGTTCCGACGTTTCGCTAGAATCTCATCCAGCATAGACGTCTATGCTGGATGAGATTCTAGCGAAACGTCGGAACTGCGAATTTATGGACTGCAGAATGAACGGATGTACTCCAGATAGTAACATTTCATCATATATATATATATATATATATATATATATATATATATATATATTTGGTGCTTTTAGGAGATACTATTTCTACTTTTTATGTTGCCAAATGGCTGTTAAAAAAATATATGTGTATGTAAATTATGATTCAAGATACCATAGTCTCCCCTACTATATTAATTTCAAAATTTGAATTATCTATTATGGAGTGGTATGGATCTTTATAGATAAATATTGTTCTGTTATATTTATGATCTTTGATTAAAGATGTTGGTAAATTAAAACATAAATAGCCTTCAGCTTCTTTCTTGTAATCTATTTTCATATTATATTACTGTTGCTTTGTCTTTATTCCAGTTTATTGTATAATTTCATTTTAGGAAGTGCTAGTTTTAATATTTTATATGCTTATATTTTAATTCCTTTTCATTTTTCTGTATAAATTTTGTAAGTGTATTTTATTGATTTATTGCGTGGCTCTTCTTTTTTCTTCATATTGATTGTCCAGTTTTTGATGTTTATTGATTGCTGTGAATCAACTTCAAGAACTCCTTTTGTTGTTTTAATTGTTAGTAGTTTTAGTCATATACCGAGTGTTATTACATGAGGGTTAATTTGGTGTCAGTTTTATATTCGTTCTGTGTGTTATATGTTTGTTTTTTGCATTGTTGCAATTGATGATCCATTTATTGGATGTGTCTAAAATGTTTGTAGTTTTATATAGAGTTTCTCAGTCTCAATATTATGCTTTAATTTGTAACCCACTGGTTTTCTTAATCTGTTTATTTAATTTATACAAAATCTTTATTCGGATACAAATTAGTAATTGTACTTTAAGACCACTTACCGACTCAAGTGATTACATTAACAATTGTATCTGATTTGACTTAGGCAAACTCGCTGTCTATCAAAATCATTCTGAACCATGATAGGTTACATTAAAGTTAACCTTGAAAGTTTCAAAAAAGAGATTTAATTTAAACAACTTATTAAATTAATTATATTTTAAAAACCTTGAACAGTATTAATTTAATTTAATAAAAAAGGTCCCCATCATTTTCAAATAATTTCATTAGACAACATTTGGTTAGATGCATACTAGCACATTTTTTCATTTTTACTGATTTTATCAAATTACGCAAAAATGTAATTTAGAACATACCTTGGAAAACCTTTGAACAATGGCTCATTTACAAAATTGGAATATTTCATGGCTTTAAACCTTCAACACAATTAAATTTTTAAAACTCAAGCACAAGCCACATATTAAAATTTGCAAAATATCTTTTACTTGTAATTATTTAATTTTGAATATTACATTATTAAACGCTCTATGAAAGCTAGATTAGAACAGGCACATATTTAAGATTTGTCACGCTTGGTCAACAGAATTCGGCCCTTGCGCTTTCAAAAAAGAGGGCTTTGAATGCTTACCAGTATTATCAGTATCAATTCCTATATAAAAGCTTTCCAATGACGTTTTTGAGAAACAAAATTATCTCTTAAACTTGGCCTATTTTACGTCACCTAAGACGAACAGATTTTTATGCAACATGCTAAATTTATACCAAATATTTAACATAATACAAATCTTTGATTTTACTACACATAATAATAAAAAGTGCAGTTCTTGTATATGTTTGATAATTTAAAACGTATATACAAAACATTATTAGTAATTTGTTTTTCATTAGCTCGTTATTTTGTTTTGTATAACACGATACTCCTACTTCTTTAATGTTTTGTCGAAAAACTGATGGTTTTTTAATAATCAATTTAAAGTCTTTCGGTGTTGTTTTTATGATTTTATCGTGATTGTTAAAATAAATTATTGAAGTTAGTTATTGGCTTTAGTAATAACGTAATTATTTAAAAGTAATCAGGACGGTTTAATTATTTAGATGGTATCCATATTAGTAGCAACTAGTAGCAACACCTTTGCCCAGCACATATATCACTTTTAAGTTTGTACTTTGAAGTTTAAGTAGATTTCTGCGATAAAATTGTTTTTCACTGAACTACAGCATAAAACAGTTTTTAAAATAATTTAGAAGACCTAGGAGGTCTATAAAAATATTTTAAAAAATTTTTGTATAATTGATACACACACACACACACACACACACACACACACACACACACACACACACACACACAGGCACACAAACATATACATGTATATATATATATATATATATATATATATATATATATATTTTTTTTTTTTTTTTAAACAACATAGGTTATTCAAATACAAGAATATTTATTATTTTATATCCAAAGCTTTTCGTTGGCAAACAGTACCAACATCATCAGGAATGAAAATTACAATAATGTAAGCTATAGGCCTAAAACATATGTTTAATTAGAAATAGAATTGTTGCTAAATGTATACAAATTGCCAAATTTATTTTGTTGCATACAAAACTAATAACAAAATAATAAACATAATAAATAACAATAATAAAACAATTAATATGCATGAAAAAGGTGGTATTTATAAATTAGAATGCGAAAATTGTAATAAAGCTTATATAGGTCAAACCAAGAAAAAATTAAAAGAAAGATATAAAGAACATTTAAATGCCTATATTAATCCAGAAATATATAAATCAAATTTCGAAAATCATTGTATTAATAATAAGCACCAATTTCCAAATATAGAAAATATGAGACTTATAAAAGAAATTAATAAGGGATTAAGAATGAATATATATGAAGCATTCGAAATATATAAACACAATAATAATAACAAATTAATAAAAGAACAAATACAAATACATTCTAAATTTGATACTATATTCAATGTCTATAATGTTACAGCAACAAAATAAATTTGGCAATTTGTATACATTTAGCAACAATTCTATTTCTAATTAAACATATGTTTTAGGCCTATAGCTTACATTATTGTAATTTTCATTCCTGATGATGTTGGTACTGTTTGCCAACGAAAAGCTTTGGATATAAAATAATAAATATTCTTGTATTTGAATAACCTATGTTGTTTTAAATTATTAAACAAGAAAACGTATTATATATATATATATATATATATATATATATATATATATATATATATATATATATATATAATTTCCAATTGTGGGATTTTAATTATTATAATATTATTTGACTTTAAATGGGACTTGTGTTACTACTCTACACTTATACATTTAGAGATATATTATTGAATATAGTAGTTTCACCTACTATGAGGACGGAGATGTATCCCGTAGTAGCTTATTTAACGTTCTGGGTGAACTCAGATCGTAACTGACCTCTTGATTATTTTAAGTCAGTGTTACACAACATTATACCAAAAAATGGTCTGAGATGATCATGGGACTCATACCCTGAAACAGACGTTCTTATCAAACAACATAGTAACTGCTATATTAGACAAGTGACGTATCCCAAGTGCTAAATTTTAATTTTTATAACCATTGCGCTGTTAAAACGGCTAATATTTTTAAAGTAAATGGACAGTAAACTTTAAAATGAAGTTTTATGTCTCTTAAAAACAAAATACTTGAACAAAAATGTAAGAAGATTACAATAAAATATTAATAAATTTATGTATTGTATTTAATTCTAGGGCAGTGATTTTTCAGTTGGTATTACAAAGAATGCTGACGCGGTAGCAGGTAAGAAACAAAGAATTGTTGTGCATAAATTATTTAAAATAAATTTTTGTTTTATAAAATTAATTTTCAAAATAATAGTTAGTCACGCGTAAGCTGGCGCGTGACCTCGACAGGCGAGAAAAGGCGGGGGAAAGGGTAGAGGAAGCAAAAGACCGTTCCACAGACATTATAATATGTTGTATAGTATTTATATTACAATAATGTAGATTTGACAAGACCAGAAACCCAGAAGGCCGCTATAAATATTATTTTACTTTATTTGTCATAATAACCAGATCATTTACACAAAGTTTTGAACAAATTTATTGTTATCAGCAAAGACCGGAACGCCTACAATTTCTTAGCGGTGGCTTTTGATGCAACACGTATTACAAAAATCAATGTTTTTTAACTAAAATCATCTTTTTGTTTTCTTTTGATCGATCGAGTACCAGCTTACTTGTGAATAGCTATACTAAATTTATTTCTACAGGTCTAGAATATTTTTATTTCTAATAATTGTGTATACATAAATGTTTGTTACAAATACTGAATT